>JAULBU010010023.1:0-24476 GCA_032358235.1 Odonthalia washingtoniensis
TCTCTTAAAGTCATTGGTTACAGAGACTCATCGTTTGCCAATATCCTGGACCTATCAGGCCAGTTAGGACATATTGTTCTGCTTACCGATGATGAAAATATGATGTTGCCAATTATGTTCAAATCCCATAAAGAAAATAGACTTTGTCGCTCGGCTAAGGCTGCAGAGGTCATATATTTTTCGGAAAAGTTTGACTGTGCACAAACCCTCACTTTGCAACTCACTGATATACTCCATCGAAAGTCAACCTAAACCTCATCACAGATAGCAAATGCCTCTTTGATGTTATTTAGAAGAGATCTAGCACGTCTAAAAAGATATTAATGTTGGACGTTGTTGCTTCCCGTGAACGGTTCAAATCTGATAGTGTCTTCAACATTGGAATAGTACGATCGGAAGTTAACATTGCTGATAGACTAACAAAGACAATGTCTCAGGATGCTCTTCGTAATACAATCCAGTCCTCAACACATACTCCACAACCAACTCAATGGATAATACGTCACCAATAAGACACACCATCCTTACCTACATTACATAAATAACCTCCTTTAACTAATATAACCTTCATTTTAAAAACATATAATTCGTTAACAACAATTCAAAATAATTCACATAACTTCAAAGAAAAGAAGAACAATAACAAAACACAATTAAATTCCCTTTATTCCTATTATTTCTAAAATTTTTGCTAAGGTTATCACATAAAATTCTTACTGGCACTGAGACTTTCTAATATCAGTATCACACTTTGGTTTATCACTTGTTATCAAATTTTAAAATAATTATCACTTATCTCTATATCTTGGTTTCTGGCAAATTTTACGACCACAACTTCGTCTTTCTACACTTTTGCTTATAGTCTGTTAACAAAAAATAATATTCAAATCTATGTTGGTCTCAGGAATTACTTTCAGCATTAAACATCCTTATGAAATTCAATCATTTTGGATTATATTTACATAACATATAAATATATTTTGGGTTAGGTTCGTTATGACATTTAAACGGTTTTGGCTTATGATCTTATTACCATATCATCATCAAGCTCAGATTTGCACATAATTGGTAATAGCCAAACATACTACACTTCAGCTCTCCATTTTCATAATGATTTCGCTCATAAAATATGCAACTGTAAAATCGATATCTGAAAATGTC
Organism: Odonthalia washingtoniensis; assembly: GCA_032358235.1. Taxonomy (NCBI): domain Eukaryota; phylum Rhodophyta; class Florideophyceae; order Ceramiales; family Rhodomelaceae; genus Odonthalia; species Odonthalia washingtoniensis. The sequence continues at coordinate 1,162 of JAULBU010010023.1, forward strand.
TCTACAAAGTCATGAAGAGATACTTGGAGATTATCATGGTGATCTGATAGAGGAAATGGGGGGACTGTCGAAGTGGACTTCGAATCTCTACTTTAAATTAGTAATAACCACACTATTTTCACAACAGACTCACAATCTACTTCGATAGAATGTATGTATTTACTATCAAGCCTACATGGTTCAACACGTGTACAACCCACTCTGCTCTCTAGCTTCAGCGACGGCCATACAATGGAATACGTGTATATCATGTCAAGCCTTTTCATCTTCCACGACAAAAGATCTTCTGTATTGTATCCGCTTTTTGCATTCTTATTCTACTATAAGAATACCACCAGCACGATTCATTTTTCTCCTTATTTTATCTTCCTTTAATTTTTATCTACAATCTTGAACTCAGTTTAGTTTGTTACCCTCCGTGTGTAGTCTCTTGGTCAATTAAAGTCAACAACGATCGCAAAGCTACGATAGTCGAGCACCAACGTTTATATCAATCTACTGCAGTCGGTAGTTGCATAATTCGTTATCCCACTTGCTGTTCTATCTCGCTCCTTTGCTCAGTCCCTCCACATTAATATTCACTTGCTTCACTCTGCTTTCCCTCTCCTTCGACTCCGGATCAGTTCATTAACTGTGCCTTATCTGACTCATTCTCATTGCCCTAATAACTATTCAGTATCTCACGTCACTCCCCGTGATACAACACTACCTCGGTATTTGAATACAGACGTTACACGTAGTTCTACAATACACTACGCATTCTACGCATCACTGACGTTAAATTCATTACATGTGGATCCACCTTCAAGACTTTACTTCCTAAAAAGATACAGTACTACCCACAAGGTTGATTGTACACCCTTAAGTTGGAGTATTAGTTCGGTGTGGTGTACGGTACGACACTATCCCCAACATCATTTTTAAGGAAGTGGGGAATATACTTTCAAGAAATCTGAACTTTATCAAGTGCAATGGGGATATCCCACACATCTCTTCTTCTTTTTTACTTCAGTAGATTCCCGTTCTTTCAGAACTAATTTTTGAGCAGAAAGATGTTATTCCATCCGGACTATATCTGATTCGTCGTTCAGAAACTGTTGAGCAAATATGGCAACAAGTGGAATCTAAGGGAATTCCAAACAAGTTTCATGCATAACATCACCAACAAACTTCCTGTGCTTGGGGAGAATCATACATGCCATTGCCACAGAAAATGTAACCGCACATGGAACCACAAAAAACTGACCGGAATGTGTAAATTTCTCAATATATCCATCATAAATTTTATCGATTTCTGTTCAGCCCGAAGCATTGATCTAGTACCATGTTGTTTCATATTCGTTGGTAAGAATACCCTTTCCTTGGTAGGCACCCTTGGGATGTTGTTCATCAAATTTCGTGTTCCAGAATGAACAGAATGTATGGCCCGGAATGACTGTGGTTTACTATTCTAAGTGCGTGGTTCCATTCAATACTATTCTTCCAGAAGTAGACGGCTTTTTCAACAACCGGAAGATGCAACAGAAGGAGGGTCCTTGGATCCGAAGTATAGTAACCTCTTTCCTTTGTGTAGTAGAGGGGATTACCCTCCACACTGAAGACACTTATTTCCATCTTGATATATTTCCAAATATCATCTTATTACGTATTGTCCAATGGGATGAGAACTTTCAACAACTTGATTTGATTAACCAAAAATGAGAATTGCAAAGCGGAGAAAAATATATGTGCATGACTTCCCTTTGTCAACAGTGTATAGCAGAATTACACGAATTCTTTCATGTCTTCGTCATCAAATCGATCATGTTCTGAGTTCTGACTGTCCAGATCGAACCTGATGTTGTATGGAGGGTCTGTAAGAATTTAAGTCACCTTGTAATATAAAGTCTGACCCATAGCATCCTCATGTGTATCAATGAGGGCTTGGAATTCAGAGTTGTAGCAACAGAAATTAATTTGCATACTTTCTTTCAACAATTCCATTTAATGATGTGAAGCTATGGTTAATTTCTCTGAAGCTGAAGGTAGCATTTCATCTTTATCGTTCATATATGGTCTTGTTTCTGGTGTTGGTTGTGTCTCTATTTTCATTTCGTTATCATTTGAATTTATTCCCTTTCCGAGATCCTTCGATTTCTTGTTTCTTCTTCCGTCTTTGGCGATGCACGGAGACCGTCCACACTTTGAAGAAGTAGTGGAGACATTTGGAATTCATAGAAGCGGTATTATTGGAGCCGAATAAAGTTTCAGGGCGGTGATGTTCAGAACCTCGCACACATGACCAGCCAGGTTACAAAATAATTGTGGAAATTTCAAGCAGTCTGGTTTACAGATGAAAGGTACCAAACGGGGAGCTGTTTCCATATTGAAATCGACATCATAAGTTGTATAATTGACAAATATTTCATCCAGGTTGCTAAAAACCAGTTGGTGATGCACCAAATTGCAGTATCCTGCACATTTGTGTGCTTCCAAGCATCAGGAGACACCAATGTTTCTTCATGAACAGGTCCGTTTTTTGTTGTGAGGGTTATCTCCTGTGTCAGAGGGGAGAATCCCATATTTATGGACGAAAGAACGTTGAATGTGGAAGTGTCAAAGTTGTAATAAATGTATGAGGAAAATAATGTACTGACTAGTTCAATGCTTATTGATTGACCAAACCGAGCCAAGGACTTACAAAGTGTTTGACAAATGAAACCAATTATTTTTGCAGTGAACTGTTTAATAGTTACCAAATTTTTGAAACGTTTGTTGTTCGTCTTGTGTCGAAGTATACCCAGCAATGATTCAAACTGTAGCTCAACGTTGTACAATCAACATTGTGTTCAATACAGAACAGGTAGGGTGACATAATTTACACGTGTTTACTGTATGGTGGTTGATCAAATCAGTTCGAGTGGACCTAATGTTAGTGGTTAATGTATCTTGTAGGATGCAGATAAGGAGGTTCGGTGTGTCGTGAGGCGATCGAGCGTGATGATAGGGATATCAGCTGTATATCAGGGTTATGCAGTTAGTGAGCGGAAAGGGTTCAGAAAGTTAGCGGGAGTAGTATGACGATGACGGGGAGACAGATAACGAGAGATTATCAATGAAGAGCTAGCTAACTGCAGTTAGCTCGAAAAGGATGAGAACGAGCGTGAGGTTGTAAATTTACAACCTGGTTTACTTTAACACTTTTCGATGCGACTGAAAACCGACGGTAATGATGTAAACGATTAGTTTATGATTGTGGAGAAGTAAAGTGAGGAGGGACAAAAGGGGAGAAAGGGAATGGTGCTGATGATATTTCTTATACGGATAAGAAATACCAAAAGCGGATATATGAGACGGAAGATCGTAGGAGACAGCAGATTTGGAGCACAATGACAGTATACCATCCTATATACTGTGAGCTATATGACGAAGGTGTATACCTGAAGATACGTACCATAGTATGTGTTATAGATAGTATGGGTAGCGGTTCTACTAAACTATCTGATGTTTATTAAACATCTTGTTGTCTATGGTAAAGCGCAATACGACTGAAATTCTGAGAAAGAAAACAAGGTATTCAAAAGTTGCTGAAATGGAACATATTGAATGGAAACGCTCTTGTTACTTTTCGACTGGTCAGAATGAAGAGGTGGATGTAACTTGGACAGACTAAAACTCCAGTTGAAGTATCCTTATCATCGAATAGGTCCTGGAACATTTCGACTGTTCGTGCATCTGTGCGTCCATAACTATATATTTCGAGAGAGGCGCAGGCTATCTGCCGAACTTGCTGTGAACCCATATCTGCAAGGACCTTGTCACCAATGTTTCCTGTTGATAGGAACGAGCTTACTCTAAAAGGCGTCGTCCTTTTATTTTTTTTCTGCTAGAAACGGATCTTAATTGACGCACAGGTTGGGTCATGGATTGACCAGATCTAACGAAGGAAAGTTTGAAGCTTGAGATTTTTATAGTTGAATTTGTCTTTGAATTGGACACTATTGTAAATACTGAGAAAGCGGAGCAGGAGGAAACGGGTGAATTCAAACTCAGTCAGATTCGAGCTGGTACTGTTATGCTGATCTCCGTAGCTGTTTTTGGCAAGAATGTGCGGATGAAGCCGCAGATGAAGACTTTACATATGTTGTTAAAATATTGAATTGGAAAATGTTTCTGAGGACGATGACGATTATATAATATATATGCTTAGTAAACCAATTGTATTGGATACATTGAAATGATAATATAAATAGTTGATAAAAAAAGCGATATGAAATAAACGATGAAATCGGTATTGGTTGGTGGTAGATTATAGAAAAAGTTTTAAAATGTAATAGATATCACATATCACGGTGATGGTTGAAAATCGTAGTAGTATTATGAAATTAGTAAAGCAAGTGATTGTTTTGGAATATGGGAGTGTGGGAGCGGACGAGGGAAGAAAAATTTAACGGTCACTCGGCGGCGGGCGTACGACGTAACTGTCACTCGGCAGTGGATTGTACGGTCATTTTGCCGCCCATATGATGATTTGTGGAATCAAAATGATAATTTTAAACATTCACAGTAGTTGGAAGCAAAGGAACATTTCTTTACAATTAATAGTGTGTATTTTACTCCATATGAAGTTGGGATTTTCGTGAAAAATTAGAATTCTAAAAATTAGAATTCTAATTTTTCACGAAAATCCCAACTTCATGTGGAGTAAAATAAACACTATTAGTTGTATAAAAAATGTTCCTCCATATGAAGTTGGGATTTTCATAAAAAATGAAAGAATTTTAACTTTTTACGAAAATCTCAACTTCATATGGAGGAATGTTTTCACGTTCCTTGTAATTAGTGTTGGAATTTTCGCCGTGTCACCATCAGAAAAAGTTACAAAATTTTACAAAGAATTGATGATGGAAGTCATATGATATAAGTGATATTATTAACTGCCGCGACATACTACCAAAGTCATACCAACTGCCACAAATATCTACAACCGCAATATCAACGGCCACAGATTACTACAAAGGTCAGGTCATACCAACCTGCAGCGGAACGTATATATAATATGGATTCACCCTCAATTTCCCTCCACTTCTCACAACATACTGTAAACTTATAATCGCAACAACAACATCCAACGGATAAACATACTATGTTTACCCGTAGTAGGAACAACATGTCTTCAAGATTTTTGGCACCCGCAACTCCCCTTCGCATGCACGTAGAGCTGTCGGCAAGGGTGGAACAACAATTTAACTCAACGATGCTGAATGAAGACTAAGGGAAAGATGAAGTTGCAAGGGGTGTCGTAGGAGGTGTCTGGGTAACTCTGTACTACCCGAAATACAGTCAGTTGGGTCATATCCTCCAATTGGAAAGGAAACACAAACGGAGTCGAATAGGGACCATATATCTAGCTTATTTCTAGGTACAGAAATTGTTCAACGGAGTAACGGAAATGAAGGAAACTGATCTATAGAACAATGGGTACCGAATGGTGCTGGACAAAACATGGACAAAATATAAATTACTCGTGTGCGTATTGAACGCATATGGAAGCACTTATCATAGCCGTATTTAATGCACAGTACAGATAGAAGCAACCAAAAGAAGCTTCAGGAACTGGAACATACCGGAACGGCTTATTTCTGGGACGCTCAGGCAATGAAGGCCGTAGATGAAGAAACGAACAACCCGGAGGACAATGAAACTGGTGCAACTATAGAGCTGAGAGTTTTCTAAATTTGTAATTTGGTAATAATAAGCCCACGGAAATTTGGCTTCTTTTAAATCAAGTAAGAAACGTTCCAAAACCCCTCCGGGTGTGGAAAATTTGCATCATATGTTAGTGGCATCATTTGAAGAAGAGAAGTATGAAGTTGGCTCTGGAATAATTTCAGAAACATTTCACAGCAATAATGTTGGTGGAAAGTATAATAATATTTCTCATTTCTGTAACGAAAAGTGTGGTAGACTTGTATTAAAGAAGGATAAGTGACTTTTTGCGGTAGATAGTCTACACCTCCTGTCGGACCTCCAAATTCTCTGCGGAATGTCCAGTCGAGGTGTGAAATGGGAAAGGCATCTGATTTGTGTGGCTCTACTGGCGCAAACCGATAAAGCGGTCTTGGCACCGTGGAAGTTGATTAAACTGGGTGGGTCTCGAAATATATCATCCTCGAAAACAAAAGAAGATATTGCGTTCATCGATCGCATGAGCAGTGTAATATGGTATGGTGAGACGTTTTTAGAAGAGTATGGTGTACCGTTTGAAGCAAGAACAACTGATATAGCGAAGGACGTGGAAGCATCCAATTTTCTTGAAGGGAAGAGAAAGTATAAATATGATATATATTATAGAATTGGGAAAATGCTCTTTAACAAACCGGTTGTTATTCAAAAGATCAGTAAAATACCGGAATTCGGAATTGATTAATAATCCGATAAAAGTGCGGTTACTTACTTGAAAAGTGGTGTGCTATTTCGTGTAACGGAGGAGGATGTATTATATCTTTTGGATGCTGCGGAAGCATTTTTTGCAAGCCCGAACAATGGTACTTATGATGGAAACGTTTTCTACCGTCTTGGTAATGAAGTTTCAACAGTGTTACAAACTTTGGTAGATGATTTTTCAAGTCGCAGACTTCTTCACACATTTATGTGAATGAGTCTGAGACTTGGAAGAAGGAGAAGTTCCTATGACAATGAAGGAACTAATCGATGTCATCATTTAAGAGACAAGGACAAGATTGCAAACCATTCATGATATATTTTGAAATCAAATGAGGCTATTCGAGTATGGTCTTGGAAAAATGATGGAAAGCTGGCTACCAGTGCATCGCCTCGTCACCTGAGACTTGTGAAAAATTAAGGGAATAATTTTGAAGCAAAATGACCGGTTGGCAAAGGGAAAGCTGACAACTGGTGGAATGGGTGTGTATGGACGTATGACAGCGACGACTAGAAGCAAGGAAAGGGCACAGAATATCGCAATTGAAATTGCCATTAGTGATGAATCGCCTGAAATTTGGACAGAGATACTAGTCAAGACAACTGGAAGACGAAGTAGAGAACCACCAGCGGAAACATCTGTGTCAACATACCGATCAAAAACCCAGCTCGGCGGTTCTTCGAACCAAGTACAAATGGTGAAAAATTAGATCCTTATGATAAAACTCTACCACCATATATAAGTCCACCTGGATGTTCTTCTATGTTCAGTAGAAGGTCTCAACGGTGTGCAGAGGCAGTGACTGTAAAGCATACGTTACTTCACCTGAGACACAATGTTTTACAAGATGAAGAATATAGTATAGTTCAGGAGAAACGACTTCGTGATAGTCAAGCGAAGCGTGTCGAGGTTCATAGGAGAGACGAAGAAGGGAAGAGACTATATGTTGTTGAACCTCATTATGACGCAAGGACGTTATTGAAGTCCGCATTACTTCCAGATGCTCATAGTGCCCATATATGTTTCCAGTATGAAAAAAGTTTGGCAATGAAAAATTTGGCATGGATGTGGTCTGCTTATAAGAAAATGGAACACATGGAAATTTATACCACTTACGAGGAAGAGCAAAAATGTAATCAGGAAGCCCCTGACCATTCTGCAAGTTGTGCTCTCCCTTTCTTCAACAGAAAGAAGCAACAGTTGGACAGTGGTGGTTACTGCATTATGGATGGTATGTCCGATTCGTTCGATATCGAAGAAACAATGAAAGAAACCTTAAAAGGCGAATTTAATAAAAGAATCGATTTTGCAATACAACTAATTGCAGAGTTATTTGGTAGTATAGAAGAATACTTTCACGGTGAGGAAACATGACAAAAGAACACCAAACACGTCAATGGAATCCAAATAATAACACTGAAAATTGTGCAACAGGTGAAGAGGACAGGAAAAAGTGTTCTTCCCATTGCTATATTACAAGATTATTCCTACAGAAAGATTTGGAATCTCATATGGACATGGTATGGTTGTCCAAACGCCGTACAGCATTGGATTTATGGATTGGATAGTTGTCTGCATTGATGAATGTAGATAACAACTGTGGTTGACCGCTAACTAAACATCCAAACGTCCTGCGCTACTCCATCCTCATCATCGTCTACAAGGGTCATGCGCTCCACCATTGCCTTATCGTCGACAACTATCGTGAGCTTCGTCATAATGATCTCATATTTGACACTAGTGGTGCGCTTCGCCATCATAATCTCATGCGCGTGCGAATACCGCCATAATCCGTATACACGCGTCATGGGCTCCGCCATTATCATCATCTTCGACCCTCCTCGTGGGCTTCGCCATCATCATCTCATGCGCATGCGGACAACACCATAATCTGTATGCACGCATCAACACCATCCCGATGCACCAACCACCACAATCATCATGCATACCCCAACAACATCATCATGTGTGTCGCACGAACGGAAGTGTTCAATGTTGCTAAAATTCAGATCTTTTTATAATTCGGCAATGCCCATCCATGTGGTTCTAAAGCAAATATGTTTGTCGTCATGGCGGAAAATAGTGGTGATGTTTTGGAGAGAGCTAGTTTCGTCATTGGGTCGACAGGATTTTTATGTCCTGGTATCTAACTGATGCGGGGCAAAGATCCGGTGTCGTAACTTTTCTGCAATCCCAGGAAGTCGATTTTTAATCGCCATTCGGTCGTCTCGGCCTCTTTAGCGACGATATTAAATACCGGTTTACTATCGATCATTACTTCGATCTTCAGTTCTCCTCCAAGTATTTCTTCTACAATGGTTTTTATGATTAATGCATATCACATCCTATAATTAATGCCTGTACTTTAGCAGCCATGACGGATCTCGATATCCTCTCGCATTTCTTGATTACATAGTTCAAGAGGTTGCACTTGTTGGTATGGTCGACAGTCAGAATGAGATAAACAAGTTGCCTTCTCATCCCACTACCGTTTGAAAAGAATGCGTCCGTGAGGAGGACAATCTTTGCCGACGTCTGACCTGACTGAGGTAGAGGAGGACAAAATTTTGGCCATTTTGTTTTGTTTCTTTTAGGGAACGTATCGTCTTCTTGATTGATTTAAACTCATCCGGTGTATTGGGCTCTTTACCAGCCCCGTTTGATTGAATTGTTAAATAAATGTCCGGTCTGCCATTGCCTCCGACGTACTTTGTGAGTGTTATTTGAATACTAAATTACTGTTGAGTGGTGGCTAGTTTCAGTCTTTCAATCTTGTCTGTCTGATTGATGGAGTAATAGGTCTCCTTGGGTTTGCTGATGTTTATTCCGTTGAAGGTTGTCGATTTCGCCGAAATGGTAGTAGCGGGTTTGCATATAAATTTATTGGACGCATCTTCCTCGTCTTCTAAGAATCATGGGGTGCCAATGTCGAGCGAATCATCAATCTTGAACATAATTAGTCCCTCTAAGTTCTACTTATTCATACGTATGAGGAAGTATGGGTCGCATCGTGTTCGCTTCATGTGCAAGGTTTCCAGATGGTTTTTAAAGTACGTAAGATAACAGCGTGACCCAGACTCTGGAATCACGTACAATGGATTAACGACATCAACACAAATCGTGGTTCGAGACCTATCTCTCCTGGCGACCATATGTACACATCCCGTTCGAGATCGGAATGGGATTGTATGTATGCTCGTGTGATATCACGTCTATAAATTTTCATCTTTTTCATTGATGCCACGATCTACAATGCAACGAGCTAGTAGAATAGTTTGAGGGTGGGTTAGTTAGTGACAATCGAACATGCGCTTTCATCAGCGTATTTTTGCCTAATCAAACGCGATTTATTCTTCAACTGGTCACCTTCCTTTCTAAACTCATCAAAGAATCTAGAACCAAATATTCTGGTAGACGGCTTCAAAGTAGATTCGTGTATGGGGACGAATGTACCATCGTTCCATAATCCGTTGAGTGCATCCCTGTGCGAATCTGCAAACGCCATTTCTTCAACGAATTCCTTCTTGACCTTGATCTTTCCGGGTTTGTTGCCAAGGTCAATGTCATCAGACCCAAGTGTTGGGTCTTCTGTCTAGCTAGCATCATTCTTTCTAACTGATTCTTCCTGGTCGCTCATGGTCGTTACCAAGTCCCTCTTCAACATGGATCTTACCCATGTTGGCACACATGTACTCCGAAAGATACGGCTTCCGATCTTCATTTGTACGACTACGATCTCACCCTCCACAAAAAAGTACTTGAACGGACCCTCCCATGTTATGAAAGCAGTTCGATATATGAATACTGGTGCACCTTACAGCAAGTTCTGAATATCTGCAGATACCCCCTGAGCCTTCCACGAATCCTTATGTGTGAGTGCGAAGATTATCCTTCGTGTCGATTGATCCTTCTGTATTTTCACCTCGGAAGATTCAATGGCGATTTTTCTATCAAGTTGGGTGGGTGACGGAGTCTTCCTTGCAGGGCGGGGTAGAGCGCCGAACACAAGGTGCATCGGAAAAGTCCTTCCAGCCCTATCGTTTCATTTGCTGCATAGACAGAGATTTTGGAGACATTACGTATCAGTTCCTTCTCCTCTGGACACATTCTGACTCAAAATCAAGAATGATTTCTTCAACGGTACATGGTATCTCTCTATGATTCCGATCGAGCCCGGGTTCTCGATCGGAGCTTCTTCCAGAGTTATACTAGCGGCTTCTTTATTTTGCTCCAACTCCCTTGAGACATAGTCAGATCCTTGATAAACTACCAAGAGATCTGGTGGCCTCATGTATTTCATTATCCGCTGCCAGTTGCCTGATGCTTCTCCATATCCCTTAGGCTGTTTGATTTTGGAGGAAACAAGCTGCTGAGAAGTGTGTACTCTTATCCATGATGTGATTGGTTTATTCTGGATAAACATAGTATCCACAATAATGCGGTGGTTAAAGCGTAGTTCATCCATGACAAATGTCATACAAAACCTCCGTGAAGTTGCTGCATTCTTCAAGCAATTATTGCAGTCTTCTTGTATCTTGATCAGTTCCTTCGCAACCTTTTGTTGGAGGTTTCCAGCGGATGCTCTACGCAATGAATGATAAGTGGAATCCACGGAGGGGTGCCTGAATCCTCTGTTGATCTGCCTGAGTTCTTCCTCCGTATACAGGATGTAAGAGGTGTCATGAGCTGATTATTTGTTCGGCAAGAAGTAGTTTTTAAATACCAAAGATTGTTTTAGTGGACCAAAATGAAGGTGGTATCCTTGTAGGCTGATACCCAAGCCTTTTTTCATCATGTCATTATTAGAGAGTAAGGATGGGCATCCGTCCTTCACGACGGCGAAATCCATTTTGATGATGATACCCAATTTTATATATAGGATGTGAATGATTACCTCCCCAATTATGGCACCGAAACCACCAATACTTTTTAGCCCATTTATTCGACAGTCTCATTGGTATTTTATTCCCTAACTCTTTCTGGTTCTCCTCGTATACTAGGAGAAGCAGAAAGAGTTCGGGAAGCCAATACCAGTATACGGGTATTGGCTCATTATAGAATTTATATTAGCGCCGGTGTCTATATTCACACCTTTAAATCCCAAGTATTCATCGTCCTCTAGATGTCTACGCATTGCAAATAGGGCTGAAGCCAAGTCGTTCTTGAATTTTCGACCGTGGATGTATGCGTTATTGGGTAATGAGATCTCGAGGTTAGAAGCATCTTCTTCCATGAACTGTCCGATGTACTCATCACCTTCATCTAGTTCACCCTTCAACCATGTCACTTCTTCGCCCGTCTATCTGACGTCTGCTTTTGTGTAGTAATACTCATCTTCTATCGTCATATTGATGACCGCCAATAGGTCCTCACTTGTGAAGACGGTCTGAGGATAATTGGATTTTAGTTTATCTATGGCTGCCTTTACTACCTTCCAGCTGTGTTTTGTTCTTGATAACTTATCTGCACCGCAAACAAAGCAACTATTCAGGCCCCTCATACAACTGGAGTTCAATCTACTCCCTACGTAGTTTCTCCCTTTCTTCCATGGGTATTTGACGACTCACTTGGCTTCAACCCCGTATGATTTGCCAAGGAAGTATTTTACTTCGTCCCTTTCGTATTAGACTATCCGGCACTTGCATTCGTTGTGGAGGTGGAGATGGTGAATCAAAAGAGGGACTAGGAGATGAAACTGTGGACCCAAGAGAAGGCTGATGAAAGGAGCTGAGAAGGGAGCTGATAGAAATTGAAAAAGCGAAAGTCAGAAGATTGAACTGGGAACTGATGGAAGAAAATGAAGAAGAATGAGCCAAGAAGACGGAATTAATAAGAAAGAAGAAAAATATAATATTGAGATTTGATGAACAAAACTGGATCATTACATACACCCAGACCGCATAAATGCAGTAAAACATCATCCAAACAAGTCAAATAAAACCAGACCATATTAAATCCAGGAGCCCGTAGTGACGGACCACCAAGCGACGACAGCAATTACTCTAGGAATTAAAACTGGTCGAAACCACAGAAGAGATAAAGCAGTTAAGACCAATAGAGGAGAGATGATGGAGAGCCTAGCAAAACCCGGAAAGGAACTTATTCACCACAAAGAGGATTGATAGGCTACAGCATGAATGGTGACAAAGACATTCTAAACAAGGGAATCGGGATCACAGGACTGATGCGTGCGTTTGTAGGAAATAACGCCTTTACAGGAATCTGGGACGATTATTTACACAAAATCATAAGCATCTTTGAAACCCTCACGTAGATGTGTGAAGTGAATGAAGAAGAACAATTGAAAGCTGTGCCAGTGATTCTCAAGTGAGACTCTCTGCGTTATTACACGGCGAACTCAGCGGGCTGTAGCTCATACGAAGAGGAAAAACGAGTATTACGAAGGTATACAATAGTGACGATAAACGAGCGCACATACGCACTAGATAGAAAACCATGGATCTCTCAAACGCAATGTCAGATTTTCCAGAAGAGTCGGAGGTTAACGTATTAAGAAATTTAGTTACGATTTTGACCTGTATTCAAAAACAGCTATACGTGACCTACAATGACGATTAATTCTTGCAAGAAAGGCTGTTAACAGCAGTAGAAATTGCGAGTATACAGACAACTCTTAGGGACAGGATGCCGATGAACAGCAACAATGCTGTACAAAGAGTTGCTAATCAGCTCAGTGATAAGCCCAACTACTCTGACATTCTGGTCTTGGTAGAGGACGTTAATCAGATGGTTTGACATGTTGATTTTCCGGCTAGTTCCTATTAAAATACCGTTATCTCTAAGGTATTTACACCATCTGGTGAATGCGTCTCGATCCCACAGTTTTATTGCTTGAGGACGAAAGGCTGTGATACATTCCTGCCACAGTTATTCTACCTTTAGTTATAGTTTCATGTATGTCTTGAGTATACTTCTGGTATAATTTCAAATCTCCTCTACATGAGCTGCCTTTTGATCGGCGGTGGAGTCATTGTTGATGGGACTGGTGTCATAATACACGTTAGGATAGTCTTCTCTCTCATTTTCTTACCCTACAATACTGGTATTTTCGTGTGGTTCTCGCGGTGATCCTGTGCATCAATGGTAGTTGAGATCGAGACCTTCTCAGCTGACGGTTTGCATGTATGAATGGCGGTAGAACTCCTAGGACTTATCTTCTTATGTCGTGTTTTGTTACCCTAGATACGGCAATGTTAATTGCCTTTGCATATTCGTTTTCTTTATTTCTCTGTTGCCCACTATCCCTCTTGGAAATATAGGGTCATCGCTCTATTGGCGCAAATGATTTTCTCAGATCCTTTCTCTCCTATTGCCTTCCTTCATTCTCGAGTTCCCATTTTCATTCTTGTTCTTTGACGAAGTTATTCTTTTCGTAAAAGTTTAAACTATCGATTCTGTCAAACGAATTAAAGGCGATCCTCCGAGTTGGCACAGTCTGGATATGAATTGAGTGAATAAATACGAGGTTATGAAGTTATAAAGATTTTTAGCAAATGAACTGGTTCAGTTAGTTATTCCTTATGTCGCTTACGCTTGATCAGCAGAATCAAATTTCGAAGTGAGTCGTAGACCTTGTACAATGAAATATCTTCGCAGCCTCGGCTGTCTTAATACGGGTCACCACCTCCCGATGTAATTCCTGGCTGAATTAAAACAAACTCCGAGTGTAATCTCTCGCTATACAACTGGTTATTACCCGGCCTTAGGCTGTGTTTTTCAGTTGATAATTCAACTTAGTTCCTGGTATACACCTTGAGTATGGTTAAGAAACGAAATTAATTATTCAAGTGTCAAAATGTGTCTGCCCCAGATTATTTCTTCTTCCTCCTCTATGAGGGAAAGGTATGTATAATATAATAGCGGAATTTCAATAGTTGTAATCGGGATCATTGAAAATACATATACACGTGTAATATTAATGTACTGAGATCGTTAGTTCTATCTACAGTAAATATTATTAAAACTAGCCCACGTCTATCGAAAACATCATTCAGTAATTGAATGAAATGATGCGTCGCCTGACAGTCAGTACAGCACACTGTATTTCTCAGTACGGTATAACAATTCCTTATAAACTCGTCCTGTTGTTACATTGTTCTCGTTTTACCTCTGCGCCTATTCCCTGTTATTATCACTGCGGTGCACTCTTCATTACTCCCATCGCCGTATCTTCGTCGTAGACTTTATTCTCTCCGTCCATTCGCGTAAGATTTTCTCATGTCGCGTCGACCCTCATCGTGTTATCCACCATCCTCATAATCTACAACACGGGTCATGCGCTCCCACATTATCATCACCGTTGAAACTCATCGTGCGCTTCGTCATCATCATCTCATCGCCGACACCAGTCGTGCGCTTCGCCATCATAATCTCATGCGCATGCGAACACCGCCATAATCCGTATGCACTCCTCATGCGTTCCGCCATTATCATGAACATAGACCCTCATTGTGGTCTACGCAATCATAATCTCATGTGCATGCGAACACCATCATAATCCGTATGCACTCGTTACAACCATCCCGGTATACGCACCACCATAGTCATCATGCGCAACCCAACACCATAGTCATGCGTGTCTCACGGATGGAAGTTTTTAATGTTGCTAAAATTGACAACAATGTACTGTAACATCTCAAGAATCGGAATTGAAACGGTCTTGATGGTTGAATCTAACGGTGTATTGAGACGGAAGGCATTTGGTTTGGGAATGGCAGTATTATAGTTCTCAGCTGTCTGTGATGATACGGCAACGGGGGTAGGAGGACTGGGAGTCGTGGGAGGGCAGGGAGGTGGAGTTGAAGCTCGCATACTTGAAGATGACGAAGAAGAAGCAGTGTTGGTATTAATTTTTGGAGACATCTTAGGCACTGAAAGAATAACTCCACCAAATCCATATTGCCAATGAAGTATCTTACAGTGCAGATTCGGCATAGCAAAAAAAGTTGCTTAGACCGTAGAAGTAGACTACGAGTGATTAGATAGGAGATGTGGAGCCTAAGCTTTTCTGATGGCGACCAGCTTGGATGCGGTGGATAGTTTCTTATCGTAGAGCTGGGGAACAACTTTACTTGATAAATGTTTTGGATATCGACTACTCTCAAACTAGTGGAAGTTCCAGAGTCCATTTAAGTAGAAAGTATAAGGTCACGCAACTCAAGGGGTCGAATGTAAGTAATGTATTACCTCTTGTACTGGAGTGCATGAGTGTTAGCAAGAATAAAGTACAGTAGATTGACAAAAAACGTGAGTTCAATCTTATTTTGAGTCTCCCGGAAGGCAACACCGGCAACTATGTACAAATGAAATGTTTGGACCCATCGGTCCGACAAAATAATAATTTATTTTCAATCTCATTCCAACATATGGAAACGTTCAAATTAAATGCATACTGTATTCTATTTTTAGTTTTCGATATTTCGAAAAATAGCCGTAAACACCTATCTACGAATTTCTACATTGACCTCATGAGCTGAAATGTCTCTGTTAAGGCTAGTCTGCAGGAAAAGGTAAAATTGCGTGTCTTTACCGTTCTGCCATGATTTTCGTTGAAAATACGATGGATAAAGAGACGCCGAAGCCAAGGTTTACTGCCATATTTCTACGAAATAATATTCGGACTGTAAGGAATCACAGATAAAAATTACACCTCTGATTCTACGAAGACATGAATTAAGAGATGATTTTTCCCTCAAGATAACGGGTAGATAAGTGTAGAAGGCTTTCTAGTGCATAAAATGGAAAATGATGAAAAAAATGAATATGATTCATCCATTGAAGACGGTAACCTATTGCATGCACTGTGATTGAATGAATAGTTCGGTCCGATGCGACCAGAGTAAGATTTTTTCTGTATTTGGAAGACCGTTCCTGGGCGGACACTTTATTTCTGTAAAAACCGATGGGATTTGTATGTTGTCTTAGTAAACATTGTGCTCTTTGTGTTACTAAGAATATAAAATCCGGGTTGTGCCACAGAAAGTGTACGAAATGTATCTCGTCTCATTTGTTATACTGTACATCAGCCGGTAAGCGTATCACGTGTCTTGCTATAAATGGGAATTTTAGGTGGAGTGAGAGGCCCGGATCAGGTAAAACATTTATAGATTTACCTCTTTCAAAACCAAAAAACAATTGGTGACATCATCCGATCCACACCCGTGGAAATAACGGTAACGGGGGATGGTTTATTCACACTGCCTGTTTCTGTAAAGTGTAATGAAGAGGGGGATAACTTGGATTACAGGAAATAAGGTTGAAGAATAAGTAAGTCGTGCTCGCAATGGTCGCTGAAAGACATCACTACAGTTTGGATTAATGAGGTCAAGAAGTACAAGTTTTTACAATTCTCTTGGCTCAGGTGTGCATAAAACGATATCAGAGCAGTTTCCAATCGAGCTACATGATGCTCTGATTGAATATGAGAACATATGAATAAGGTTGTTGCGGATGCGTAAATGGCAATTCACGACATTGAGAACTGAATTATTCCTAATAAGAAAATTGAGGATTTGTCTTCTGTTGTGTTCAAGTGGACGCACGGGTATCAAATGGAAAGGGAGATAAAAAGAAGGTGTGTATGTAAAAAGAATAAAATTCATGAGAACTATGCGTGATAGATAAAAAAGAACGGAATTATTCCATTTATTAACCAAGAATCCAAATGACAGGTTGAATTTGTATGGAGTGAACGAATTGGGAATGCGTACATCCGAAACGACATACGTGTTGTAAATTGCGAATACTGCCAATTTGATGAGTACAGTAGTGAATCGGACTCTGATGTTGAAATGAGAAAACTGGATGGTTTTCCGGATCAATAGATGGTGGGTGGTGATGTGTAACCTGTCGTTAAATTATACCTTTATATATACTAAATGATCGTTTTATGTTTCGTCAGTTGTTATGCAGAAACAAACCATTCGTGCTTGTAAACCAAATTTGTATTATTATATATAGTAGAAAGAGAGAACAGGAAAGCCCCAATATAATGAAAATTTCCAAGCCGTCCTGGTAACGGAAAGGAATCATCTTGATTATTCTGGTTCTCATCAGCAACATCAAACCCAACCTCGTCTGCAGACAGCAGGACTGGATTTCACATACCAAAAAAGTTGCTTCAGATTCAACGTCAACTGAATGTGTTGTTTCATGAAATGATTTGTTGGGTTTGCGGTTTGCGGTTTGCGGTTTGTGGTTGAGAATTAGTTTAGCATTTGGATGAGGTTGGACTGGTTGTGATAGACGTTGAACTGGTTGAGGATGATGTTGAACTGATTGAGGATGGTGTTGTACTGGTTGAGATTGAGTTTGAACTGGTTAAGGTTGAGGTTGAACTGATTGTGTTATTTTATCACATGATTTTTTGGGATTTGTATTGGGGTTAAGTTTGAGTTTGACGTTGGGCTTTGGTTGAACCGGTTAATGTAACTGTTGAACTGGTTAAGGTTGAGGAGGAACTGTTCGAGGATGAGGTGGCAGTGGAGGCTTCGTTATGGAGCAATGAATAATCTTCCCGACACCTGGTAATCGCGAGCTCTACACACGCAGGCGTTATCTGCATTCTTGGAAGCACTTGAACACGGTTCATCCTATTTCCCTCTATATTTAGGCCTTACTCGAACAGCTTGTGAAATAGATTCTTTGTATGTCGCGCGTCGCGCATTCGAAGCTAAGTTGTCTATGAATTCGTGTCAGTGGCTTGCCGAACTTCTGTACAGACTGTTGCTTTCAGCTATCAGTGACGTTGATTATGGTGTGGTACACAGTGATTATAGAAAGTCACAGCTTTATCATATCCTTGATTTACTCACGAGGCGTATCAAATGATCTATATTCGCCGCCAAGCTCAATCCTCAATCGAAGTTCAACATATTGTCTTAAATTTGTTTCACCACTAGCATGTCTTAATTGTTAGCCCATAGGATCCGTATAAAACACACCACTTCCTGTAACTGCTCCTTCTTTCAAAATTTTTTAACATTCATCTGAAGAAAGATTGAAACCTTTCCCGAGTAAAATTCTAGCCTGTTCAGCTAGTCTATAAAAGTGATCTTTTTCCATTCTCCCTAAATAAACCATTTCATCTTTATGGTCCATACATGTAATACCAGTAGCTGCTCTAGTTACATCGGCTCTTAAATTTCCTCTTCTACCACCAGCACCACATACAGGTAAAGTTGTACAATCTTCATATGTACCCATAGAAAAGTGTATGTAAAGGATGAGGACATTGTAATGTCCTATCCATTTTACCATCAGGTGAAATAATACTATTTGATCTAATTTTAGCTGCTTTATAACTTTCTTTCATTAAAATGTTATCTTTAGGTGATAGTGTCATGAACCTTTCTATAGGAATTCGTGCAGTACAAGTACAAAACTTTCCTTTGTGTGTTAGATCAACAACTATTAAACCTGTTTGTAGGTCTGCGACGACTAGTTTCTAAGTATGTCACCGTTCCTAAACACAACGTAGACTTAATGTTTGCATATGAACTGTGTAATAAATTGAATTTTCTGTAGTACGCAGGCAAATAGTCTTGAAACCGGCATTACTTTCATCTTCATCGTTGTTTTTGAAAGATGTGTAATCATATTTGGTCCAGTATGCTATCAAATCAATTGTAGATGAGCCATGTTTGTATGCATATATGCTATGAAGGGTAAGGAGTCAATATATCAACATAATGATAGTTAGTATGGCATTATTTGTAATGTCAGAATGCATTGAAACGAAAGAAATAATTGAAAAATGAAATTTGGGAATATTCGCTGCAGACAAAGTTTGAAATATTTTGAAGTAACGTACCACCGCCGCCTTTGCCAACTGTGATAGTTGAGATGGATGTCGTACTGCTCGGTGTAAATGAGCTAATACAGCTCTTGTCGTACGTGCTTGATTAGTTGTTGTCGTCTCTGATATATTTGTTAAATTGGTAGAACGTCCGAGAAGAATTGCAAATTCCCAGGCTATTTCACACAGTGCGAGTTGGATTTGAAGTACTCGTGCATGCTGAATGAAGTTTTATGTTGTTATTATACTTGATGTTTAACAGTTCGCGTGATTAGGATGCTTGCTCGTTAATTTCGTGGCTGTGCGAATACGGGATAGGCGACGTGTGCAATATGTGCGGTAACGATCATCGCGAAAACCGAATAAATCGGAGTGTAATCAACTCTCAGATAGTAATAATAATCTGACAAATATTTTGCATAGGGATTGTTCTGGCGATGATGTTTTTCCCAGCACATGGAGTTAAACGAATGATGGTGATGATGGTGAAGGTGGTGAAGGTGATGGCGGTGATGATGATGATGATGATGCGGGCAGAGGTGTATAGGATGGAGTAGCCAAGAAATGGTGGACGGAGAGTGCCGAGTACGGAAATCGTTGAGTTCCACCTGGCGGTAATAGTGGAGACTGTTCATGATGGGAATAAATGGCGGGAGATTACAGTGTGTGAACGGGTGAATTTTCGGGCGTCGGTTCCGTCTGATCGAACGCTGTATTTTATGAGGTGATTGTAAAAAAGATATTATTTTCATACACTGCTGCCAAAACAAGTACACGAGTTAATGTACATATTTTATTTCATACCGTATTTTTTAGGTTTCATGTTAGAAATCTTCCTCGATATACACAGCTCATATGGCAAGTCATGCGGAAGATTGTCTTCATCTAGACTGAATCGGTTTATGATTCAATTGATCCTAGCCACTTGTTTAAGGTCCTCCTTTTCGTCAATCAAATCCATAAGTGCAGCAGTATACAGTTTTGGAAATGTATACCTCTTCTTCGACTCGCCCTGTTCCACATTTTCCAACTCACATTGCACGATACTGAAACAGATTTCTACAACCCTATCATCACCTACTACAGATGCCTCCCTTACCACAGTGATTACCACCACCTACCCGTACATGATTGTGAGGAACAATCATGTATGGGTAGGTGATGGTGGTAATTTGTTCAAGCATTATTTGTACGAACTGTCCCTGTTGTGTTGTAATTATCGTAATTTCTGGTTTCTCACATCGTAATAGATCAAACTGGCTATTGGAATGTTATACTCTCAGAATGAGAGCCTTTCATCGTACCGTAACATGGCAGGGTGCCATTCTGAGACATGTGACAAGTAATAAAGTATATGTTATATCCTCAGATTATAACGTAGATATTATTACTTGTGCAATGAAAGGATGTCATGGAATTGACAGTGTATAGTGAAATAATTTATATTAGTTTACTCATTTTTGTTATAGTGATAAGTGTTTACTTTAGTGTACATAATAAGAGACAACTTGAAGATAAATTGACAGAAAATGAAAATAAAAGAGAACTAGTTGTATTCAATGTGATGAACATGATCAGGGCCATAATCAATGAAAAGTTCTTGGCCAATTGCAATAGGATATAAAGCACGAATCTCCAAAGTTATGTAAGAAGTTGTACACGCATCAGTTCTCAATCTCCTGTTTTGCGCGAGAGCGAAATTTGCAGTTCTTGGATTATACAATCTGCCCAGGAGGAATATCCTATACATTCCTTCTTTTTTCACGGCAATGGCTTCCGGCCCTTCCAAATATTGCTGTGCTGCAAGTAGGTCTTCTTCCGTGCCCTCAATGTCTGATTCATCGTTGAGTACCTGACGAGCGAAAACTTCTATCAGTTGTGTCCAGCATCATTCCAAACAGTTATCATCCATATCACCACCGACAAATTTCGTACTTTTTGTAAGAAGAATACATGAAATTGCCACAGAAATTGTACCAGAGCATGGATCCACAACCAACTTACTAGGGTGGATAAATTTGAGGATAATATCCATCATCCTTTGTCTTGACTCTTGATCCGGTCGGAGGATTGGTCTTCGACCGGGAGATTTCGTCTGAGATGGAAGGAATACCTTTCCGTTGATAGAGACCCTTGGGATGTTACTAATTTCATTACATATTCCGGGATGAACAGAAGTAATGAAAAAAATGACTATAGTTTATGCTTTTCAAAGCGTGATCCCATACCATACCAATCTTCCAGAAGTTTACTGCATGTTCAACAACGGAGAAATGGGTGAGATGGGGTATTCTTGGATCTGATGCATAGTAACCCCTTGTCTTCGTGTAATGGAGCGATGTTTCCTCCACGCTGAAAACACTTATTTCAGTCTTGTATCCTTTTCCAATTTCATCATCTGCGGGTTTTTCCAATGGTATTAATTCCTTCTTAGACTTAATATGTTGAAATCAGGAAGAAAATTTCATTCCCGAACAAAACATATGCGCATGACTTCCCAATGTAAAAACATTTTACGATAAATCTACCAATGTTTCAGGTCTTCTATCGTGAACTGATCATGATCATAATTCGGATAGTCGTTGATATATCTAATGTTGTATTGAGGGTCTGTTAGAATGAAATGAACATTATCTTATAGAGTCTGACCCATAACATCTTCATGTGTGTCATTAAGGGACTGAAAATGGCAGTCATAGCAGCAACAGTAATTCTGCACACTTAATTTCAGCACTTCCATCGCTTTCAATCCCATTGTAGTCAGCTCACCTGAAGCTGGTTCGACATCATATTCCTCCTTAACTTCTGTCGGTATATCCTAAGATTGGTTTGGGGATATTTCCATTTCTTGGTTACCACCGACCTTAGATTTCTTCATATTTATTTGCAATTGTTCGGAAGACGGTTCACTTTTACGTTTACCATTACTTGTTTCCGTTTCCTCTGAAGGCGGAATATTCTCATCAACGTCTACGAAAATTTCCATGGTGTTACTAACTGTAATATATAAGTTGATAGGCTCGGAGACATGACCAGGTATACCAGAAAAGCATTGCCGAAATTCCGAACTGTGCGGATCACAAAATGAAGGTTTCAGCATTGGATTTGACTCCATGTTGGAATCGGGGTTGTACAGCGATATGTTGCACAATATTTTTTGTGGGCTGGTAAAACATGAAGATGCGATGTAATGAAATGCTTTGTTCACTCTGTTTGTTCTATTCCAAGCTTGTTCGGACACTAATTCTTCGATAGTGACTGGTTCATCATCTGCCGTAAATCTTTTTTCTTGAGTAACTGGAGAAAAACTATCTTTCCTTGTATAAAGGACTTCGAATCATGATGACTTTTAATTGTAAAAGATGTACGGTGACATCATTGTACTGACTAGAGGAATGTCAATTGATGTTGCCAGTCTTTCCCACGCCTTGAAAATTGTTTGACAACGAACCCTATTCTAGTACCAATGAAATGTTTGATGCTGAGAATATTTTTGTTACGCGTCTTAGAATTTTTTCTCTACATTGTCTCAGACACAAATGAAATGCTGTGGGAAAATAGGAGACATTCAAAAGTTTTTGGGATAGACATGTTGAATGGGTTCCATCTTGGTCTTTTCCCAGTTGATTGGATGATCATCTGAAAGAATGTTCGACTAACTAAGAAACCAGTCGAAGTGAAGTTGGCAGTGGACAAGTCAGTGAACATTTGCAGTGTGTGTTCATCTCTACAACCATATGTGTATATGACGAGAGACGCGAGGCTGTCTGACGCACTTTCTGAGAACCCATTTCTTCTAGGTATAGGATCTAATGGTGACAAGGCCCTATCTTTGTCACCATTAGCTCCTATAGACTCGAATACCGATTGTTTCGAAACCTTTTTTCTGTCATTCGCCTTGCTTTCGAAACGTGTTGTTATGCACTTGGAAATCGGATCGTCATGGAACCTCAACCATTCCAGATAATTCTTGAAATTTACATTCCTGTAGTTGAATTTCTTTTTGAAAGATGAATCAGAGAAACTTTCCATAAAGGAAAACAGCAGAAATCAAGTTAATTCATAATCAGCGGC
>JAULBU010010034.1:0-46512 GCA_032358235.1 Odonthalia washingtoniensis
AAGTAAAAGGCAAATAATCCCATATTGTCTTACATGGAAGAAGACACGCCAGAGATTGAGGAATCGGCAATTGGTAGAAGGTAAACATCAAAGGAACGAAACGTTTTACCTACTAAGTCAACATTAACAAAAAATTAAATATAATGGCGAGGTCCTTGCCAAGGTCTAACGTGGCAAATTAAATTGGCCCCTATGATAACAAACCACCTCGAAATGTTATGCTGCCTGGATGTAGTGCTATGTGGAATAGAATAAACAAGATGTGTAGAGATGTAGTGACCATTGAAGGAATGCTACAACACCGTAGACAAATGTAACATAGGATACCGTAAATGGAGTTACGAGGAAGCGTAGATTTCAAGAAACACCGGCGAGAAAAATCAATATGAGTAGGACAGAAGGAGAAGGCAAGAAAGTAGTGGATGTAGAAGTTTTACATGATAAAAAGACTGCTGAAGTCGGTACTAATCCCAGATTCCCATCGTGCGCACGATTTTTCATGTATACTCAATTAGTAGGATTGAGAGATATTTCTTGGACTTGGGCTTCTTACATGCAAGCAGAACATATAGAACTTCACAGAGATCACACAGAATCGGATAAATGGTCACATTCAACAAGGAATGTTGAAGGAAGCTGTGGAATTGCTTACTTCTGCAGGCAGAAACAGCAATCGGATAGTTATGGGTACTTCGTGTTGCAGAGTATGGCTACTCCTTTCTACATGGATGCGACAATGGAAAAGAGGTATATAGAAGCGTTTCAGGAAAAGAATGACTTTCCTTCAGAGACAATTGCTGAACTTTTTACCGAAATTCAAAAATGGTTTCCAGTGGAAGAGGCGCTGAAAGATGAAAGAAATAGGGATCATTGGAGTCCAAATATCAAGACTGGTAATTTTGGAAATGACTAACATGACAGAAACAATGAAATTGGACGTTACTCCAGTGCAAGAAATCTACTTTAAAATCGAATGGAAATTCATCGTGATTATGTATGGATAGCTAAACGACAGGCTTCACTGGACTTATGGATTGGAATGTTGTGCCTCTTGTTGAATGTAGAAAACAATTGTAAATGTCCAAAAAAAATCTCAAGCGATGGGGCCTGCCTTCTGATCACCTGTAAGGATTGTCCACCGCAAAATGGTCAAAATGACTCCGACATCAAGAAGAGTGCTTCCCCTGATTATTTCAAAATTACAACTGTTATTTAGGTGTATCTTTATGGATAGCTCCTGGGTCTCATCGTTATGTCCATTTCAGTCAGAACGAAAAGGACAGTATTGCAAGGTGTTTGGAAATGCATGAAATTCAAATTACCCCACAGTCTAGTTTCATTGGTTATTGTTACGTTCAGCATGGAACAGGATCACTGAGGTATCATATGTATATTATCCCGGTCGGTAACAATTTGAAAGATGCTCTTTCATACGCATATGGAAGCAGTTTTCGCAAGAAAGTTCAACGGATATCTGTTCACACATCGCTAAGTTCAATCAGTCCTTCCAGTTGTGTTCATAGTGACGAAGAACCCGACCGAAGCGATAATGGCGGTGAAGATGAACTACAAAATATGGATGAGTGGGGAATCGCAGATATTGAAGATCCACTTTTGGGTTGACAATTGTTCCTTGCTTGGACATATCCTTGTTCACCTTGCATGTCTAAGTTTATTTCTACATATATGCTAAAGTAAATTTCACGTTTGTTCCTAGAAACAGTTCTAGTTAAAAGTGTATATGTTTCAGTTATTTTTGCAATGCCATGTATTTACTTAATACAGGCTTTCATCTTACTTACACATTGCCGATAACAAAAAATATATAAAACTTTTTACTCCATATGGAGGAAAAGTTTAACATATTTTAGATTGGAACATGATTATATTTCTTTTGACTACTCAAAGTGGCAAAATCGACTAATGGTACTGGCAGTAAAAAGTAAGAAATATCGGTGAAAACGTTGGTCACTATTAATATTTTATTCTACGAATATTCTAATTTTATCGAAGAATGTGACATTGACCGCTATAACTCTGGATCTGACAATCTACAATAATGGTAACGAAAATATTCTTCTTCCATACAACGTATTGCACATATTCGACAGACGTTTGGACTGATTAAAAACGGCATGCCACGTAATGCAAATACAATAAGAAGAAGAGATTGCACAATACGCGACATGCAACAACTGGAAAAAGTTATCAGAAGCACACGGACAGATCCGATGCCCATCACGAAGGACGTGACGTGGAAAGAGTGTACAGCGATGAGCTGGACTGCGCGCTTCCTGATGATCAACGTCTATTAGAACCTTCGGAACAGGTCACTGATGTAAAAGTGACAGCGAATCATTTGGTAACCTTATTTGATGAAATTAAAATTAACGTTGTGCGTAAGGTAATCCGGAGACTCCGGTTAGACAATTCTACTCCAGATGTTGTTCGTAACCACATAACTGATGGGAATAAATGCATGTCGATTGTGAACAGAACAGTGGATCGCAGTTTAATCGATGACGGATTTAAAACAATAGATGTATCATACCACACTGCGTCAAAAGACAATATAAAAGCTTTCCTATTTCAAAAAGGCGTCATTGATGTGTTACGTACGTAACTTAATGTCTATAGTGCCACAGATGTGAATTTTAGACCTTGTTTCAAGGAGTTTGACCGTGATTATATCTCACATCCTCTGCACTCCGAGTTCCTTGCACAGTTATACATGTCCATAAGAAACCATGTAATGAAAAATGACAAGTCTTCAATTGATTGGAATAAAAGAAAAGACACGTCGCCTAAATCATTCGTTGTAATGTTACATATATATATATACAGATAAAACAGCAAAAACTTTGAAGTCGCAATCCTTGGTTTTTCATCCCATACATGTCACATTTTTTAATTTTTCCGCACAATTCAGACGTGTCCTAATAGACCATGGTTATACTTTAGTTGGATTTCTCCCCGTTGGCTTACAAGGATCACATCCAGAGCAAGTCATAGAGGACTACGTCAATAGTGACACAGACAGTGATGACATTATTGCGATTTACGATTACATCTCAATGACCTCGTCAGTGCGGGGTCGAGATGATAAAATGGTTTTGTTTCGTGACGCAATACCAACGGTTCTTGCGCCGTTAACTGAAAATTCCATGGAGTGTTTCACGGTATTTATAAACATGATGAAATGTAATTTCTTCCCTTTCTTAGTGTCATACTTTTGTGACATACCAGAAATCAAAGACATGTCTGGGGTCCTACATAACATTACCACCACACGTCCATGCGTGAGATTCTTGGGAACTTCAACCGATTTCAAAACATGTCCAATATCTGTATCATCCCCTCCCAGAACTGTTGACTATGTACGAATCAGCAGGGATGCCCTTACTACTTTGTTGAAATCAGCAAATACATCGTCATCAACAGTAGAGAATAATTGTGTACAAAGGGAAGCACAAAACATTCTGTAAGACATGTCTCTCGAATCATGGGTCCCATTTCTGGAGGAGCTGGAGAAGAGACATCCGCACCCACTTCTTCCAGGTGTGTTCTCAATATTTACGTATGAATCATTTCATAACCTTCATCTCGTTACTTCTGAAGCAATCAAAACTTGTTTCATGACATATTGTTCAAGTCCATTATTAAGTATGAAAAGCATGGACAATGAGAAGAACGGAAAACAATTTCGGACACAGGGCGTGGCGTTCTTATGGGCTTGTAATTCACTCCTCGCTGCAATATAAAACGAGTTCGGTGAACCCGGGTTTCAGGGTTGACTTATCAACAAGGGATAAATCCCAACAGCTGAACGGTTTCTTCTAAGTAATTCAATTCGAGGAATGTTGACGGGAAAAGATTATAAATGTTTGGATATGGTTTTCCCTTTCGTGGCAGGATATATCGATAGAGTCACTGGTTACCAGGATGATTCTCCTCTGACAAATATTTGCACAAATTACATAACATCAATGCAAGATTTTATATACGACAATACTTCCCTCGGAAGGTCACAGGATTCGATAGCTGACATCGGGGACAGAATTAATATTCTCAAATTTCAATGCATACAAACATTTCAGAAATATTGTGATATTGGAATCCACACCTTGAAGTTCCATTTACTAGACCACGTGGTGGAAGACTTCTTTAGATTTGGAAGTCTAATTATTATTGATGTATCCCCTTATGAGCACTTCAATACTTTCTTCAAACAGTCATATCGGTCTACTTCCAAACGAATGGCAACAAGAATGGATGAAACAGTGAAAAACATGGGACAAAAAATTTCAAATATGTGTCGAAGTTCAACAAATGCTGCGTTTCTAAAACAACGTTTCATCCAGATTAATATATCTCATTCGACAGGAAAGACTACTACGGCTAAAGTTAAATCACATTTATCACCTTATATGGTACGGGACGGTATTTATGTTTCGTTACAACAGGTTTTTTCCACAAGGCAAATAATGGGACTTTGTAACGAGTCCACAACGCAAATTATTACTCCAACATTGAAAAACTTGTCACGTACTAGTCGGACCGTCTTCACGGATCTCATTCAGACGTACTTCCGAAACCACGATCTGTCGCTTACAAACTCCCACATTTCTCTCACATTAGTCAAGTCAGTGTACATAGTTGGCAGACATCTTCCAACGTTGCAACAGTATGATATTTCTATAAATATTGTAAATTACAGATCTCCTCCCCCACATCGCCGTAAAAGGCAAAGCATATTTACAACAACAAAGTTCGGTCCGAACATGAAGAAAATGAATAGGTTCTTCCTTATAAAGGGAGGTGAAGGCAGTAGTCTCGTCTACTATATAGCAACGTTCCTCCTACTATTCCATACAAAGCAATACCGTACTATGGACAGAAAGAATTTGGCTTTTATACAATACACGGAATTAACTCATCCTCTGAGCAATACCGATAAAGCTCTGAACTTCATATGCCTTCGATGGGATACATCTGATGAGGTTGACTACACAATACATTGCAGAGACACAGGTTCCGTGGAACAGATATTAGAAACAGGATAGAGGTACGATATCATTGATTTCGATACCATATGTTCATCTGTACATGTATTACGGTCAAATTTGTGAATTGATTCTTTTATTCAACAGTTGTCATGGCCGAGAAAACGGTTTTATATTGATCGTTTTTACAGGTAAATGAATTCGTTCAGATATCTACCTACTGATACTGACGAGGATGAAGAAGATAATTATCCCACGTAACATGGACGTATACATTAATTTATTTCACATTACATGTTATGTCATTCCAAATGCTCGTCCCTATTTCCATTCACTTCATTAACTTCTTCATCTCCAAATGAAGTACTTCGTGTTGGTCCTTCGTTGTACGGCTTTCCAGTTTTATTAATACTTTTCCAGTCAGACGCTATTTCTGCGATAAAGCCGTCATGAATAATTCCGCACGGCATTCCGATGTACTGTCGAAACCAGGTTGATTGTCCAGATGTAAAACATTTCTTCGGACTTTCGTGGTAACAATTATTTCGGCGTCACGTTCCATTTCTTTGAACATACGTTCTTTCCCTCCCTATGCACATTCCGGTACTTTCAACTCTTAAGGAACGCATTCTTCTATAAACCGTCTAATTTTCCCAATTACCTGATCCGTCGCCCGTTTTTTATACTTCGGAAACATTTGCTTTAATTATTTCTGACGACCTCCCCACGATATTCCTTCACAACTAGCAGTTTCACACAGCTAAAAATCCAATAAACTACGCGAGGAAAACTCATTACAGTCCCTTCCACAATGTCCCCTTCTTCTTCATCCAGGATATATCCAATGAAATCATGTAATAACGCAGGACCGATCTTGTTTCTAAATAGATTCAAAATTTCCTCATCGTCGTCATGTCGATCAACGTTCAACAGAACTGTGTCATTCCCGTAATTGAATATTTTAAATCTCCGTAGTACACCACCATGACATGTCTAACACACAGTTTCTATTGGATTTCATTATTTTCCTCTTCGCGACATCAATTTCCGCCTCCCTTGGTTCCGTTGCACTGGATTCCTTCAAATTGAATCGGGATAGCAGAGATCCATAGCCTGGTACTCCAAATAATCTGTCTTTTACTGCTCTTTTTTTTCCACTACAAAAATCAGATAACAACTGTCTCAAACGCACCTCTAAAGTACCAACTTTTGATATCTCTTCACAACGTCATCCCTCATTTTTTCGTCGGATATATGTTTACGCTTTCACTACATGAAAGTTCAGCTCTAATTAATGAACATATAATATCTTTCTCTCTTTTAATGGAGTGTACATATATGTTTTTCCACTGCAGAGAAACGCCATTGGTGCTGGTACAATCATTGAACCTTCCGACCGTTTTATGCCATTCTCCATTACAACGTCTACTCTGATCATCCTGTTTCTCGCATTTTGCTCATTTTATTGGTCCAAATACACACGTTTCCTCTATTCCCCACTGTTGTATTCTCAGGTCTACTACCATTCCAATTCCCAAATATTTTGTGGGAACTTGCCTTCTCATCCTCTCCACATACTTTCCACGACTCTTTTTGTTATCTTCCATCTTTTTAAAAAGTTGTTGATTTGGAACTTCTGAACTCTGCACCATTCCTTTTACGTCAGCATTCTTACAATGGAGTTTCATAACTTCTGATTGCAGAGCCTTGATTGAAACCTCTTCACTCATCACCTCCGTGCTTTCTCACTGGCCGAAACCTTGTACTAATTCATCACCACAGAAAGTTTTATGTTCTCCGCAGTTAGTTTTCGAACATCTTCTTCCAGCCGACAGAAATCTTCCAACTTTACTTCTTCTTGTAATGACAAAAATTCGTCCGATGAAGCACCCACACCGGTATCGCTTCTACCGTTTCCCCCAGTATTTACAATCACATCACTATCTGTTCTGGAATCCATATCATCCGTGTCCCGATTGTTCACTTCATCAATACCACTCATAGATGAAGATTCGTTTGTACCTGTTCCGCTCATTCAACCATTACACCCTCTTCTGTCCATACGAGCTCCACGAATCACTCCTCTACCTCTACCTCGACCAACACCACGCCCTTCCACAACCATGTTAGAACTAGGCCCACAGCTTTCATCTACCACATCGTCATGGCCCTTATCTACCCACTCTCGCCACTTTCGATGGGAGTTCCGAATTTCCCACTGTTGACACCTATAATCGTTTCGAACATTTCCTGGAGCCACTGCAATTAGCCATATCTAATTTCAGAACACTAACTGAATCACAATAACTTGAAGGTTAACTTTATTTCTGGCAAAACATTATCTTCAACTTTCGATAATGGAAAAAGCTCCGACATAGATTGAAACTACATGTAACGGCTATTATAGTAGATGTGTACGACTTGCAGTCAAAACTGCACTACACTATGTGTCCGGTACACACTGTGTGCGATTTCCACTCCATGCGGACTTCGATTTTTTGCAGAAAAACATCATTTAATTGATTTTCCGCCAAACATTCCACTCCATATGGTCATTGCGATTTCCGAAATATCTATTTTTTGATTTTTTGCAGAAAAAAATCAATTAATTGATTTCCCGAAAAATCTAAAAAGTCCTATGGAGTGGAAATTTCATGATTTCTGTATCTTATTTCATGTCATTCCAAATACAGGCTGTATATGATACGAGTAGCACGTAAACACTTTTTAAAATAAGACATTATAAATCACTGCTTCTAATAAATTCAACTACTCACCATGTTACCACCAACTTAGATTACCGTACCGTGTTTATGGAAATTAGCATTGATCAAATTCATAATCAGAATGTGGCTACTACCATGGTGGAAATCATTGATCAAATCCATAATCAGAATGTGGCTACTACTATGGTGGAAACCACTTTACACCCATGTTTTTGCATCATCTATAACATCATGGTAATATCGTAAGCCAAAAGTAGTCTAGTTCTAACTGTGTCCCTTCTTCGTTAAAAATAATAGTATAACATTTTGCAAATAGGCTACTATTCTCGAAACTGAACGCTCTCAACAAAACATGCAGTATAAATTGAAATGTCGGAAACAATAACTAACAACTTGACTGTACTAGTGTTAATTTCACTAAATACTTGAACATTATTGAATTTATAACACATGCTACTTCTTTAATATCAGGATGCACTAACAAA
Source organism: Odonthalia washingtoniensis (assembly GCA_032358235.1). Lineage (NCBI taxonomy): Eukaryota > Rhodophyta > Florideophyceae > Ceramiales > Rhodomelaceae > Odonthalia > Odonthalia washingtoniensis. The sequence continues at coordinate 8,215 of JAULBU010010034.1, forward strand.
TAAAAATAAGACAGGGAGAAGATAAAAATGAGTTAAACATTTGTTCAATTTCAACTACACCACTTTCATACATTTTATTTAACCATTCACTTCCTTTCCCGACAATTCCTCACAATTTCAGCCGTAACCTCTGTACAGTATTCAACTGACGGTACTTGCTTTGAGAATAATCCCACATCAAAGTCAGCGTCGTAGATGATGTTAATCACTTCTTCCGCCTCCTTTCTTCCAACTAAACATTCTATGATACTTAAAGATACAGCCAACGACTTGTTTAGTACACCAAATTTTCTCTTGTTCATTTCATGTCCCATTTTCGATAATTGCGATATGGATTTAGCTATAGTTCCACTACCACCAGTAGGCTTTCGGCATCCATACTATTGTCTATCGGAACCGTTCATGATAATACGAGATGTTTCTGTTGAATTTCCTGCTGAATTATCCGATTTAAAGCTCCTGCTGTGTTCTGTGACGGCCAGAGTTGGGTACATAGTTGCATATGTTTTGCTCTAATAAAAACTATCACGCAACACATTAATTACATAAACTACTGAAATATTTTTCGTACATTGCTTATATATTTGACAGCCAGTATCATACATCATGATGTATCCATCTTTTTCAAGTCATGCATCTCTATCCCCATTCCTAGTTTTAAATGACACATACTTGTGGTGTCTTCTGAGAAATTTCGAGGAAACCACACCATTTCTTTGATAGCATACACGTAACAGAACGCTTACGTCAACATTTAATTTTTTGGATACCTTAATTTTTTAATTGCTTTATTTTCGACTGTGAAATTTTTTTATAGTTTCCTGTTGTATGTTTTCTTGATTTTTTATTAAAAAATAATATTGGAAGTTTTAATGGCAATAGTATTTTTTCGATTTCTCAACATTTTTCAGATCTGCCGTTTCAGTGCGAGAAATGACCGTTGTGTGCCTTTCACAGTTACTAAAATTTCAGCTAATCAGCTATTTATGTGCCGTTTTCATACAATTCCATTACCTGCTTTTCCTCCATCCGCGCACATTTCCATCAACCAGTCACAACTATAAGCGATCAACTTGCAACTATGATCCCAAAACGATGACAGTTCACTCATTCTGAACATTGAACAGCGACTATGACATGTCAGTTCCAATCGCAATGAACCTATTGTATGAGTCATCTTATTAGCACAGGTAATTATTCATCCAGTATTAATTCATTCAAACAATTTTGTATAACTATATTCATAATTGTTAACCTTCCTTTCCCTTCACTTCTTTTCTGATTTTCGTTTACATGTTACTTCTCTTCTTCAACTACCCTGGTTTAGGTAAATAGGTATATTTTCATTCCTTTTCCGTTTATGGTTTCATACTCTAATTCCCATTTCATCATCTTTTCATATTCAATTTACTCAGTTTTGTTATATTCTCTATATTTATTAATGTCATTTTTATATGTATGCAGTTCAATGTGGTTTATATGTTCACAGTGAAAGCATAGATATGAAACAAAAAAAATCGATTTATATATATCGTATATACATGATATATAAATATATACTTATTAGATTTGTTTCTTGGTCGTTGCTTATGGTTGTTCTCATTCTTCTTTTACTGCATAGTTTCTACTTTCTTTCACTTTTCCTTGTTCTATACAATTTTTCATAGCTCCATCTCCATCACGGTTTTTATTATTATATTTCTTTGATATATTGCTTTTCTCATATTTATCAAATTGTTCGGGTTGATATGGCATGATATCACATGTAATATAAATATTAATATCGTGTGTTCCATAATTGGTATATATGTATTGCAATGTATATTGTTGTTATTCTATATATCATTCCCATATGCCATCATATCATTCCTACATATAACAGATGTATACATCATAAATCGCAATAACCACCCACTTTCACAATCATGAAATGAAAGTAAAATGGATGAGCCATTGTATATTGCATACGGTATATGAATGAATTAATGTAGTGTACATACACTCAAAAATTCAGCACATGAATGTAAAATTCAATGTGACTTACATTACAAAATACATTTTTCGCGGTATTATATGAAGCATTCATTCAACGTCTCATACACAATATGTAGTTGCGAGCCTATATTACATAGACAAAAATCTCCTGTGTATGAAAAACAAATTCATTGATACATTCGTGTAATTTTTCAAACAATGTATGTTGACCCGGACAATTTCTTCCATTTATTCTGCGCCGTCCGTAAGTAAATTTCTATGCCTCATACATTAATGTTAATATGCATTTTCACAAAACGAAATTTCAACACTACACTATTTACACGTTTACAAATCCCGTTAAGATAGTTTCTACTGTAAATAATTTGTTTACTACTTCCTGTTCATGAGGGGATTCTATTTTTTGCTTGATATTTCTATTTTATGATCTTTTGATATGTTTTACTCATAATACAATTATGTTTTACTATTTGTTTACCAATATAAAAGACGGCGTAGAAGATCCATCTCTTGAATTTTCCTTGTATCGATCATCAATTTTACAGAATTCAGTTTAGCGACACTTATTAGTAAGCGCAACAACTCGATCAACCACTACAGACAAATTAAGGTTCAACGTCTAAATTAAAGACAGATTCGTGTTAAAAACTTCTACACTTTCGCAGACTGAAGAATTCCTAGCAAATTTTTCAGATCTCAGAAAACTAGATAGAAAGACAAATTTTCAATAATTATCGTATCACTCTAGGATTTAATCCAGTTTTTGTTGAAGTCAGAGAAAAAATTGAAAAACAGTAAGTTATTTTCTAGTTTTTTTCCCTGACTTGAAATAAATTTCACTTTTGAAACTAAAACACTAACATCATAATTTTATTTTTAACATTGAATACGAATACGACCGCATCAAAGAAACGTACAGTGGAAAAAGGCTTAACGCCAACGGGAAACCTCTGGTAGTGAATACTCCGATACAGTACTAAGGGACATTTAAATACAAGAAGCAATTTTCGATACTAAAAATAGTCCTGTCAATACACCACCTGGATCTCCGTCACCTACAGTGGCTGAACGTATACCTCATACAAACACAGTTCCATGCAATCTGTAAGCCCCGTCTAAACCGTCAAACACAGTAACTGAAGTACGCAGCGCACCCCTGCCACGTTAACCACAGTTTCACTTCCACCCATAATATCGTCTTCCTCTACACCCATACAAAACACCAACAGGCGACAAATTCAACACATCAACGATATGGGAACAACGCATCGTGCGAATAGAAATTGACAGGGAGCGTAGCGGGGCAGTACGTAAGACGATATACTGTAAACCTTGTAAACAGAAAATAAACCGCCACCAAATTTTGGAAAATAGAAGTGGTATTAGACACGTTTGGGCCGTTAACAGGGAAACGTTCTATTGTCATATCTACAAAATATCATTTTCATCTCGCCACAATTGGGACGGGCACACTGGTGGAAAGACTCATGACAGGAATAACCGAATCAAGAATCAAGGAAAGAAGTAATTTCATCATATTTTCACAGTTTGTTTTTTCTCTCTCTTTCTAGCCCTTTTTTCTTATATTATATTACTTTGTTATCTTTTTTTGCTCATTACTTTCTAGTTTAAAAACTTTTTCCACCCTCCAAAATACAACATTGCAATACACATACATTCATATAAAAACAAGCACACACGAAAAAATATATATATACACATAGCACATAATCAAAAAAATCAAAGGCGGGGCTTACAGAAATAAAATAAAAATACTTATTCACAATTAAAATAATCTTTGTACAATATAATGGTACATGTCACAGGACTAATCGCAGATTTTGGAGCATATGAACCTGTAAGCGATAGTCACATTGAATTCAAAGGAGTTCTTGAAGGTTGTATGAACCGACATGATGACATTGATAACGAAACGTTTGTCACACAGATGCGTGAAGAACTTCCTGTAGAATTCATTTACATCATGGACAACCTTCGTGGACCAACAACCCTTTAGAGCATATTGAGAGACTATTTACTTCTTAGAGGAATCAGATACACCTCCCATCCAGATCAATACAACCTACAACACTCAGAACGAAAAATAGCGCAAATTATTGTTAGATGCTTAAAAAAGAGATGACAAATTTACTGGTAAACTACGAGAAGATATAGGTAAATACATTGGTAACTACATTGATGTATATACCGACTACGATCTGGACCAGCAACAGAAAGTACGCTATTTCCATAATCTATTTTACGGCGAGGCATAAAGATTCTGTAGGCCTAAGGTAGCTGACAGTTCACCTTTTCAAGGTGCATGTGCCTTAATGCAACAAGAATTTAATAGCATAACCAGGCAAAACCGTGTACGCAAATACCTACAAGGTTTGCGCATTACAGCCATTATAGAAAAAGACAATGTGTCTATGAGCGACGCTTTGGAAGATCTTATAGACAAAATTACACGCTTTCCTCCATAAGGACCTCTATCACATCGCTCCGAAGAGGCCTAAGTAGAATATTTAACTGAGTCAGTAGCAGGTATCGATTGGACACGTAGTGCATTAACACAAAGTGTTACCGCGACTCCTCCATGGAATTTCCAGCAACTTTACACCGCTTTGCACGCTGCATGGCTTCAAGAAGAGAAGCAAGAAAAAGGTAAAAAGAGAGATGGCCTACAACTGGAAAATTCAAACAATATTCCAGGTATACATTACCAAGTACAAGGCATATATGGAGTACCACGCCGTAGTGGATCATCTTCTCCCCGACCTTACAAATTTTCTCAACAATGGCCAAACAATGGATATAGCAATAGGTATAAAAATGGGTTTAACATCAGAAAAACTAGTAGATTTAACAATACATCGTACTTTAGGTTCAATAACACACATAATAACAATAATAACAATTACAGTAAAGAACGTTTCTTCAATTCCAATAGTCTAGACCATCATATTAGAAATTTCCCTCATAAAAATAAGCTATCAAATAATGTTAAAAATCTAGGCTCGCAAAATCCAGGAAAAGAGCGCACTATTTTATTCGAATTGTGCCTCCAAGCAGAAGATTGCTTTAGCTCAGAAGAACTCGACTACCCAGCAGGAGATATCCTAACACAAGAAAACGAAGAAGAACTAGAAGACGTTAAGGAACAGAACATTTTGTATTTAATACACTACAATGAATTGGATAATGAAGAATATGAAGATGAAAACTTCAATTTCTACGTTATTCCAGTTAAATATAATTTTTTGACGAACTCCACAACTTGGGATAGAGTATGTTTAGATACAGGTGCACAAACCACAGTAATTGGATTTAACCAAGCATTATCTTACTGTAAATTTACTAAAACGAAGTTAAAATTCATATCATGCGAAGACGGTTACAAGTTTGGATCTAATAAACAAGCACCACTAGGTGCAAGTATAATTAAAATACCAATATTCCAAAGTTGTATCATTATACTCAATGTAGATGTTGTTCGAGCAGACGTTCTATTTCTTATTGGATTAGATGTTTTGGATAAATATAAGTTTTTTGTCAATACGGTGGGGAAAAAATATGCTACACTGAACTAAGCCTTAAAATACCTTTAACACTTGAAAAAGGACATATTTATTTGGAATGGAATACAGACAAGGAATTATTTTTTCTTCCCAAGAATTACTTAAGATGCACCGAAGATTTTCACATCCTACATCCGACAAACTGTATAATTTGCTAAAAACAGCAAGAACTTGGGAAAGCAATTCCGAAACACGCCGTACTCTCTGAAAAATGCAAGAATACTGTGAAATATGTCAGAAAATCTCTCCGCCACCAGAGAGATTCAAGGCTTTTTCACCATCGGAAGAAAATTTAGTTTTAGGACAAGAACTCACCGTAGATTTATTGTGGTTAGATAGTGAAGCTGTATTACACATTGTAGATACAGCTACTAGATTCTCTGTTGTCCCCTAATTAAAACATACAGTATCTGCATGCCACAGTTAATGCCCCATACATTTTATCTTCAAATTGTGTGGATTTTTCCTTCAGTTACCATCCCTAATCATGCAAACACTGCAGTTTTCTGTATGTAACCTACACGGACCCCCAAAATTTGCATGGCCTAGTATATGTCACATGCACCGCAAAACTACGCCTCTTGGATGTATGCATTCAGTTCTGGAAACACAGACGCATACATTAAACATACAGTATCTGTATTCCACAGTCAGTGCCCCATACATTTCATCTTTAAATTGTGTAGATTTTTCCTTCAGTTATCATCCGTAACCATGCAAAAACTGTATTTTTCTGTATGCAACCAAGACGGACCCCAAGATTCGCATGGCCTAGTAGATTCATCTACCACAAAACTACGCCTCTTGAATTTAGGGGTTCAGTTCCGGAAACACAGTGACACTGTCAAGAATTGACCTACTAGAAACAATGTTATCATCGTCAAAACTGTATATGATGAACTGTCTGGTATCGGATTGATAGGGCACTGAATGTTTAAATGAAGTTGATGCACCTTGTATCATGAAGGCATTCGCAGTTGACGAATTTGTAATGTGATTTGGAAATGGTGTGCGTCGGGTCCATGTCACTTTCGTCGGATTTCGGCCAGACGTGATCAGAAAATTAGGACCCAATGGGTTGGCTGTGTCCCGGCATTCTGAGTCGGAAATTAACGAAACGACCGAATTTAGCTTCATGAAAATTGCAGACCTTGTCATTGAGGTCAAACGTTTTCTCCCTTCTGCCAGTCAAGCCTCATGTTTTCCCTTTTTCGACACGTACTCTCCGACTTTGAGCGCAAATAGAAATTATGGAATTTCTATAAAATGTGTATAGATGACGTTCGCAATGGCGAAACCAATAAGACCTCCGAAATATTAATAATACCATGGAAATATTATTTTGGTCATGTTTTTGTCAAGCCTGTTTGGGGCGGGCTTCGAAGCTGCGATTGAACATAGTGGCAGAAGGTAGATTTGCAAAGTAGTGGCTGAGCGTACTACGAGTCCACGATTTGGCCAGGAATCATAACAACGACTCTGCCCAGTAGGTGTGCGGGTGATCTTTCAAGCCTCCAATTGACTGCCTGTGCAGACTTCCAGTCCGCCACTGAGTGCAGTGGCAGACTTCGAGTTCGTCCATTGAAAAATGGGCTGACTTCAAGTCCGCCTATTGATTGTATGGGCGGGCTTCGAGATCGCTAATTTTCACGTAGCCGGACTTCAAGTCTGTCGATTGAGTTCAGCGGTAGACTTCTAATCCGCAAATTGATTGCCTGGGGGGCTTCAAGTACGCAAAGTAAATCGCAGGCGAACTTCAAGCCCGCCACTGAGTGCAGTGACAGACTTTTTGTCCGCCCATTGGAGCATGGGCGGACTTCAAGTACCCCGATCAAGTTCATGGACGGACTTCCAGTCCACCTATTGATTTCAGCAGCGGGCGACGAGCTCGTCATTTGAATCGTGGGCGGACTTCAAGTCCGCCAAGTGATATCGGAGGCGGACTTCGATTTCGATAAATTTGTCGCCTGAGAAGACTTCACGTCCGACAATTTGATATTTGACGCTTGGGCGTACTTCGAGTCCGACAATTTGATATTTGACAGTAGAGCGTACTTTCGGTCCGACAATTTGATATTTGACGCTTAGTGTGAAACAAACGACACTAATTACGAACCAACTTAGGCTCCAGCTTACAGTTCAGTGGCCAACCGCGACCCACTATGATTATTATCGAAGTACAGCAGTACATTGACCCTCTTTGAACAAAATATACTGTACACCCTGTCCCCCTGGATTACACAAACAACATAGGCACGATTAGAAAGAGCGCCTCTGCCCCGTTCTCACTCAAGAAACGACAAGGGTTCACAGTCCCACTCACATGATCCACCTTACTCAGCCTAGTTATATTCAAGGGAATAGAGCGCTCCCTCAACCCAGCGGCCAGCAACGTCATCTTTTCCAACCCCAAGCCCCCACCCAATACGAAGCGGTGGGCCAGAATCGCGCTCCTGCTCTCATACATCGCTAACATGGCATGCACAACGGCCGCTATAAGGAAATTCCAATCCACTTGCTTTACCAACACACAGGCTTGGTGCGTACCAGAACTTCCGACACTCCGCAATATACTCACGGGTCCCAGGGACGCAGTAACGCAACGCAACTCTCGGATACTTACGTAACCAGATCTCAACCTTTTCTTTCAATGCGCGCATCTTATCAACCTTACGACTCTTGCGCGCCACATGGACTACCGGTCCCTCCTTCGCCAATGCCTTTTTCCGATCACTAATGTTGATCGGCTGAAAAATGTCTATCACTGCCGCACTCCCACACGAAATGGTCCACGGCTCGTAGTCGAACGGCGTATACTCTTCAAAGAAATTACTCCATGCTCCATAGAACCACCCTCGCAGAGGGTGATCCAACAGCGTTGTCCCATCGCCAAACACCACATAGGTTATATCACGGTGAGCAGATCGGGACTCCTGAAACGCCTCATCTGAGTCCTGAATGCCCTCCGCGCCTTCATTAGACTCAGTAACCCCTGACTCCGCACCGTTCTCGAACCTCACATCATCATGCTCCCCACCTCCTTCGATAAAATTCTCCACAGCCGGCATCGGAGCGGACTCCGCACTGCGTCAATCATCGGAGTCACTTGAATATCTCTCCGTCACCAAGTCCAAGACATCATCACCCGTCGCTCGAACCGCACCGAGAAATCTTGGTACGCCACCATTGTACACGCGTGCCCCACACGGCTGAATGTCTCCCGCGGATCCGGCTTTAAACAACATTGCCGGATCCACTTCATCACATGTTCCATAACTTCAGGAGAACACCCTAGCTAATTCACTGGTATTACTCTCCTCCCCTGGAAGACTTTCCGGTTCATATTCGACTTTCTTCCCGCCACATCCATCGTCTGTACAACCTTCGACGTACTTCGCGACCACGATCCAAGCTCCCTGTCTCGTCAGGGTGCAAAGAGAACCGGGACCCACTCGCCGGAATTTCCACTGCAGCTCGACGCTCAGTCCTTATCTCCGCACTTTCGCCAGGACGCTGCCGGCGAGATCTTTTCTCAGCAGTCTCCGCACCACGACCATCGCTACCCCGCTTATTGTTCTCTCCCACACATCCCGCGACCGTATGTACGGGTTGTATCTCGTCATCCTCAGCATCAACTACTTCCTTGCGCTTCACAACCTCCTTAATGTGTCTCACCTTCTCCGCTGCCTTCACAACCTCTCTTCTAAACTCCAAAGCCTCTCCAACACCCAATTGGAGGCACCGAATCCGAAGCACTGTGGCCAGCATCCTGTCCCAAAACAGGCGCAACACTGCCCTCGGAACCAACAGGCGCAACACTTCCCTCGGAGCCAACAGGCAGAGATGAAGGACTTGGAAACCGCTCCGGTAACTTGAAACGATTCTTCGTCATGATGGAATCACGAGGTTTAAATCCCGACGTACTGAAATGGGATAATGTAACGACCACTACACCACCTCCACCGCCTGACGACAACACTGCCAGCGGAGACGTCGCGGGGGACTTGGCACCGTCACTTGGCTCAATGATTTCCTGAATGGTAGTGCTTGGACTGTTACCAGATCCCACGTCCTTACAGTTTGTAGTTGTCATCGTGTTCTCAGAAGCTAAAGGAACAGAAAAAGAATGAAAGAGTTAGAAGATAACTGGTATTGTCAGTTTTAAACTCGATGGAGAGCAAGGGTGAGAGGGTAGGGGAGAAGGGAAATGAAAATTCAACTTGAAGCCCAAGGAGTACTTATAGCGCTGAGAATTTGTAAATATCGGAAATATCGAAAAAATCAAAACTAATCAAAATACAACCCTAAGCCTGCAATCCACACTATAACGGATAGATGATACCCGTGAGCCAATCACGGCCCACCAACCGCCCGACACCAGCTTCTCGCACGGCTACGTCACTGTAAAGTACGTGGTAACCACCCCGCACCGCCAAACACCACACATCATACCATCTGGCAAAAGCCGGAACAAACCAATTGACTCTAGAACCACCACCTGCCACTAGCGCGCTTCCTTCCAAGTCCCTCCTAGGCTCCGCTTACAGCGTGGACACCCAAAACAACTCATAGCCACATCAACAACAACAATACTAGTATCATCATTAGTATCGCTCCATAAGCCTTTATCGACTACACCCACACAGGCTTACACTTCCTGGACACATCATCAATAGCACATCGTTCAACAACCATTATAGATATCAGTTTGACTCTAATAGTCAGTAACCAACAGAACGAACGAGAACGTTACTTAGGGAATTTATGGTCTAAAAACACAACCGAGTCTACAACAAATTTTGATATCAAATAGCAACCCAACATGCCCAATGCACATGAGCTGCGCGGACAAGGTTATAATAGGCCTCTTTTGGGAACTAAGACACACTCAAGCGCCGCCATACACCCGTCCAAGAACGATAAATGCTCTTGTCACGCACGGACACAGGTCTACAATAACCAAGACAAAGAAGAGCGCTCACGCCCCGCAACGTGTTAACCGCCAAGAAAAATAAGAGCGCTTCCGCCCCGTAAAGTTTTCAATACCAAGAAGAAGAGCGTGCCCCGCGGAACCAACACTGGCTCCGGCAATAGGAGCAAAGCACACCGTCCCTAATTTGGCCATAAGACCGCAGATGCATAACTGTATACTTGTGGACAACTTACACCAGCACAAGTCAGATGCAGTGTAAGTCACTAAGTACACAAGGTCCCTCCTAGCGCGCAATAACTGCACTGGACGAAAGTCGTACTCGACCAGTTGCGAAATACACTATCTCTCCTGCCTCTACAAGTGTCGGAGGGTTTATTGCGGTTACGAAGACCACCCCCTTCCCCCACCCCAGGAACAAGCGATAAACATCAGATTCAGCATACTCACGCGTTGATTTACAGGAAATAGTTACAAGGCCGCAACCAGATGTGAACTTCACACACTCCAACGTGGTATCGACATACCACCTCAAAGCTCACTTCACTGTTTACTTCATTTCTTTTTCTCTCGGCCCAGCCCCAACTGCCCATTAGCCCTAAATACGACCCAGCCCCAACGCTACATTAACTCTATATCATGCAGGAGATTACTTACTTCTCCACCCAATTACTACGACGAACCACCATGGTAATGCATGTATCCCTGTTGCCCTTTAAGGGAAAGTGGGATGCATTAAAAACAATATAGCCGAAAGGCCATTCCTCAGCTTACACAAACAATACAGGCAAGTCCACCCAAGACACACGTTTTGAACCCATGATTACGCCACATCCACAAAGGGACCTACTGTCTGGGATTCGTGCTTAGCGTTCTTCTCCTGTTTATAAGAACGCCATTCTTCACCTTTCCATTTCTCCCCTTTTTCTTCTCCTCACTCACTTATACTATTAATACGCTCCGTTCACAATAGTAACCGGCCAGTGTAGTCACCCTAGCTACCTAATCCCTGCGTTCATACGACGATAACTGCAACCATTCGCGTCGTCCTCTTGCTGATCACCGTACTACGTCCATCTGCTACTTCTCTGCTCTAATCTATCCTCGCTCTCCTGCACTAGACCTTTTACCCGATCATTCATCGATCCTAGCACAAGCATATATCCCACCAAACCAGTCTAGAATAACCTCCATGTTGCCACTATCCCCAACACCCGAATACAATACTATCTACACGTGGCATGAGACAACCACAAAGCGCTGATTATCATCGCTTCAGCCTCCACCGGCTACTGACTCGGATACTGTTCGACAATCCGAATTTCTGTACTACGTGTGGGACTCTCTTCTCGGCCATACACATGACAGTCTACACGCATAGTTTGCTACGTTGTATGACACTTTTTCCCCACTTCATTTATAAATAAAGCGGTTGATGAGAAGAAGCTACTTGAACGTTGAGGTTCTTCTCCATCTATCTTCAGAGCTCTCAGAGGTTATGGGCCTAAGTTACAAACTGTGCATATTCTACCGATTACATCATTCCAACATAGGACTCTCAGATCCTTCCAACATTCCTTACTCGTTATTATAAACCAATATTCACACCATGAATAATAATTATCAGATCCTCATTCACTGCCCCCCTCCCACCCTCAGCATCGCCACATTGCACAAAGACAATATTGAGCTATGTTTGATCCTAATCAAATGCAAATCTCAGACACTGAGCATCACACAACACGTCTCCAATATCTAATATATCTACGATCCAAATCAGCACACATCGGTAACTGCCTTGTCTAGCGTCACCATTGCATCTTTCCGCTCCGACGTCGCCGCTGCAGCAATTATTCCGGGCACGCCCATCAACTCCCGCCTCATAATTCTCTGAGTGCAAAAGCTACTCTAGCGAAAATATTCTGCGTATCATGATGCACTAGAGGCTCAGGCTGCCACAATCTAAATGATTGGCTTCGAATCGTCTCCTGACTATTTTGAGGCACGTCAAAAGATGCCCACAAAGATGATCTTATCTGTCTACCCATTCATTCTTGAAGAGAAAACGATCATTAAATTCATGGTGGAAGGATTACGCAGTCATCCCTCGTATTCCTATCTCACCCCCATTTGGTTGGTGACACTTCCAACTAACATTCAAACTCCACAGTCCATGACCACCACTTTTGACACCAATGCGACAGCTCCACCACTACCAACTGGACTAGCTTCCCCTCTGTCAATACCCACCGCTCTTGAACGAATCATGAAAATCACAGCACCAACTGTTGCAAATTCTACGCCACAACATACGGCAAAATCTACAAACATGCTGACCATCAGTGTCGTGATCCGAATAATTCTCTAGGTGTCAACTACCGACCACCTCCATCACCACAACATGCATATAAACACACCCGCAAAAATGCTTCATCCTCTCAATATTTCCAACAATCGTCTCATAGACACCGGTCAAGACTGGCAGTTGCTCCTCCATCGCCATCTCCGTCCAAAAGATTTCACATCTCATCAACCATAACTACGTTGAGCAGTGATGACAGTCACATTGACAACCACAATAGTATTTGCGATACGTTCATACTCGACAGCACAGCCTCGCCCACTCAATCCCCTTACTCTGGTCCTAACATGCTCGAACTAACACACCCTCAAACATCACGCACCGCCACCAACACTCCGACCATCTTTACCCACCTTTGCAATTTGACCACTCCAACTCCCATTGGACATGTCGTAACACAGGCCGTCACGACACTGGAAATTGATGACATGCTCCTTTCACTGCACGAACTGACAAAATATAAACAAGCGGTAATATTCACAAATAAACATACTTATGGAAAAATACAAATTCCCCAAATCCTCAGACAAAATCCCATCTCCCACTGGAATAACAATGCCTACAGTATCCCTAATCCTCAACATAATTCTCCTCCAGCATTCGCACGACTGCTGTTAAAACAATATAATCTTCCTCCAAATTCCCCGGTTTCTTCACACACAAGAAATACGGACGAAATGCAACATCCTGTACATCTCACATCTAAAAATACTCCCATATCAAATTCAAACCAAAACATTTCTAAACACAAAACATCGCAAAATTTAAAACGCGTCACAATGTCAATTCCTCCGCACATTATCTCCCCTTTCTCCAACGATATTCCCCTATCTTTACACTTATCATTCAATCATGCACCTCTCGACAAGATTAATATGATAATCCACTGCGGCCTATTCCCATCCCTACCCCTATTACAATACCCCCAGACACCATCATCACATGTTCATCATGTGCTGATGGACACTCAGAAATTACACCGCATCGCTCAATCACCTCTCACAATTAACTACCTGGATCCGTGATATCCATCGATACAATTGGCCCAATCAAAGCACCATCTGGCAGATCACACAATCACATTGTAATATTTTTGATTTGAGTTTGCTTTTTGTAATCACTCAACCAATCAAATCCCGTTCCGAGCTTCATACTATCATTCCTTAGACAATTCTGTACATGACTGAATTTCATCACCGCAGACCGACACGCTTCCATTTCGACAACACTAATTAATACGTATCGAAAATTGTAACTACCTTCCTACATCAAAATGAGATTAATCAGACCACTATAACTCCTCACCATCCACAGTCAAACTCGCTTGCCATACGAGTAAACAAAACTATAATTAACGCAGCACGTTTCGCCCTCTCTCACTGTCATTCACCAAACAATTTTTGGTACTTCTCATTGATCGATGCCAAGTACAAATACAACCACATTCATCACAAGAAAACAATGCACAACCAATCAAAATTTGGAATCCTACCACAAAATTTCCCACACTATTTATGCCCTTTGGCGCATCTGGTACAGTAGCCAATGTCAAAACTGGAAAAACAAAACCACAATCCCATTTCATACCTGAAATATTTCTCCACAACAACATATACAACCAATTTACCATACTACTATGCGATGACGGCAAAATATCCACCTGCCGTGCCGATGACTTCACACCTTACCATCCTTCATTCTACTCCTCCCAAATTCATTCCAGCGCATTCAAAGCATTCAAACCCCACTCCTCTCCCACCACAATCACACCGAACACACCTCCTTACTCTTCATTCAAGTAACTTCACCGATACCCTGATTCGCAACAATTGGCCACAGCCCATGATGCTGAAATATCACAGCTTAATCTGAACAATGTCATAGAATGGGTCCTCGATGCCAAAAATCACTGGCTGACATTAAACCCATATCACTCATAATTTCATACAAATACAAACGTGGCACAAACGGTTACATCATTACACGCAAAACCAGATGTGCTATCAGAGGAAACCTGATAAAACCCCATCTCCACTACAATCCCAACAATACAGCTGCCTACATAGCCAAAAAAGCCACATCCAGTCTCATCTTTCCACACGCACAAAAATTAAATCAACATCTTCGTCATTTTGACAGTGTCTCCGCATTCACACATGAGAAATATGACGAATCAAAAATAGTCTACGTACGACAACTACCATTATCAGACGGAACTTTTGCATTTCCTGCATGTAAATATGGCATACTAAAATTAAACCTATATGGCTCAAAACTGGCCTGTCAGATATATCTCACAGGCCTCCTAAAACATCTTCACAGACTTGGCTATATACAGTCCCATGCCGAACCATGCCTTTGCACAAAATCCGTACAAAATGGAATCATTCTAATCTCTATAACAATCGATGATTTTTTAATTTCTGCACCGAGCACAAGTTATATTGACACATATCTCAATGAACTCTCCACAAAGTACACTGTCAAAGATATGGATCCATTCACGAATTTTCTCGGCTGGACAGTAAATTACACTAAACATGATCATATAAAATTATCTCAACCCACACTAATTGAAAAAGTCAAAAAAACTAGGTCTGCAAGACTGCAACCCCAGAAAGACGCCACTCCCTGACAAACCCTCTTTTGGCGACAGTTCGGAAGATGAACTGCTGTCACGTATAGACAAAGACCTGTACATGCCGTCCATCGTGGGCCTTCGCTACATCGCTGATGGTACCAGATACGACATCTCCTTTGCTACTAGCAGGCTGGCTAGGTTCATACATAAACCAACGAAGACTCATATGACATTGCTGCAACATGTCATCAGATATCTCCATCCCACCAAACACTAGTATTCGACAGCACCAAGAATGAACAACTCCAATGATTTCCAGACTTTAACTACGGTGAGTCACACGACCGCTGCTCAACATCAGCTTCTATCCACACCTCATATGGAACACATATAATCTGGACCTCATGAAACCCACCAACTATTGCTCTCAGTACTTGCGAAGCCGAGTACGTCGCTTCAAGCAATGCATTTCAGGACACATTCTGGCTTCAAAGACTCATTACAGACTTCAATCCCAACTTCAAACTTTCAGCGCCCTTATTTATAGACAACAGCGGCGTCATTTCCATATCCAAACACCAAGGAAAGACTCGGTGCTGCAAACACATCGACACCAAATTCCATCATTTTCAGCATCATCTGACTGAAAAGAACATCACTCTCCAAATAGTGCCCACCACAGAAAAAATCGCCGACCTCCTCACCAATCCACTGCCGCCACTGCGACATAAAACAATACTTACCCTCATCAGCACCCACACCAACTCTTGACTGCAGTCATAGAGGAGTGTGGGACTCTCTTCAAAAAATTGTGTTTCTCATTTTTTTCATTTACTTGTCCCTTTTTCTGCTTGCATCATTTCTCCTTTTTACCCACCGTTATCCTGCAGGACTCTCTTCTCTGCCATACACGTGACAATCTACACGAACATATTGCCACGTTGTATGACACTTCATTTATGAATAGAGCGGTTGATGAGAAGAAACTACTTTAACGTTGAGGTTCTTCTCCATCGATCTTCCGAGCTCTCACACTACGAGGCAGAACCAACACGTGTCCTTCCTAACTAATCTCAAAATACACCATCTTTGTCAAAGAAAATCAATCAATTTATCAATCAATTTTTTTCCAAATATATATAATTATTACATCTTAATAAATTACTGAAATAATGCGAAATAGTAATTACAATTCAATTCCCAAAATTCAACCAATCAAAAAAAGGCACCAACCAACCAAAATCATATAGCAGCCCAATAACCATTCTACCATGGCCGACGGAGACTATCCACCTTAATGAAACCTCCGCATACCACATGCCGCATCACTCAGACCTGGCGAGCAAGAAACTACCCTCAGTACCAAATTTCACTACAGAACAGATCTCGAGATACCAAAAATGCCTTCGTCGGAGTAAAAACATCAGATCTTCTCAAGATCTTGGGTGCAACTTAAAATCTATGGCAAAAGACTTTCTAATGGATAGTCCCATCACCGATACGAACTCCACGCCTCCTCCAACAGACAGAACAATCGTGCTAACATCCCTAATCAACACGCTCCCAACTGAGAACTCACTCTTCAGTGAACAATAGCTCAAGATTCCTCTCAGTGGATTTCTTGTATCAGTGCCACCGTGGCGAGGCTCGCGACGATGACGATGATACACGAAATCGCAGAGCTATACGGTCTTCCTGATTTTTCTCTTACTAGGATCCCCTAGTTTGACCTCGACCCTCACGATATTGATAATTCACAACTCAGGCTACATCTCTGGTTGGTATGTATTTTAAGAAAACCTTCATCCTTTCTACATATAATTGTAGTCATCTTCATTCAAATTGAATCAATGATCTACACCCTGCCCTCTCCAATCGAAACCACTCCTAACCAAAATCATGAATAAACCCCAGAACTACCATCCAATCAAGAAAACAATATAGAACATAATGCACCTGCAACCCCCAGGCAGGACTCGGGTGTCACTGGATCTCGATCCAGGACCACCTGTGCAGCACACACTGGTAGTTACTACACAAAGTCACCACACGAAAGGACTTAGAGGATCAAATAGCCAGTCTAGTCTAGACCAACCAAGACGCCAGTAGCCCTCCCATCACTCAAAAACACTCCTTTTCAACCCCGGTCAAACTGCACAATCAATATCAAACCACTTTAAATAAAAATGCTTCCCTGGTGATATTGATGAAAGTATAACAAATTTACTACGGGATTGTGAATGATACACAAAGCAGCTTGACCTATCAGATCCTGAATAGGCAGAATTCTTTGGTATTATACTCATAGAACCAGCACGCACCTTTTTTAAAAGTAACTGGATCGAAATCATAACCTTTGGCTAAATTATAACACTCATTCTATCACAATATGATTCAGGTGATGGAATAAAAGAAGCCAAAGCTCGACTTGATTCCCTGAACCTTTCTACCTTCATGTCTGAGCATAAAATTACTGATCAACAAATAATCCTCGCCAATCTGTGCGCGTTTATAGATCTACCTAATCCCAGCGGATCCCCATCTTCCACAACGAGACCTACAAGCTTAAAGTAGTAAACACAGTGGTAGCCTCATTCGACTGGGCAAGACATACTCGACCAACTGAACTAGCTGGCAACGTGAATCTCAACAAATTCAAAACTGCTCTCGTCCACAGCATAATCTTACATAAAGAAACTACGATACTATCTAATCTCTTCTAAAAATACTCACCCAACATGACACTCTACAGTCAATATGCTAATAAACCAAGAAATCATTTTAATAATCAAATAACCAACTCATCATATCATCCATGCAATAACAACACTAGAAACAGCAACAACTGCGTATCAAATTTTAGAACTCACAACATCAACACCAACAGAAATTAGCACTTCAATAGAAAGTCTTCCAAACCACAGCACCGGTCCATCAACACCGACATACCACGCCCGCACTGCTATAAGGGCATTTTTTGACCTTTGTATCCTTCGCACAATTGATGACACGGCACCGTTAAGAGTTACATTATGCAAAAACCATCCCACGGTGAAGACTCAATATTCATACTTTCTTCCATCACTGGTAGCTGTGAACTGGACTCAACAGAGGATAATCAGGTTCCTTCCACAATCGAGGGGAACAATCCCTAATCCTCACTCTAATTGGAAAATTTTTCAACTCATTTTTCTACAATCCTCTCATCATCAGATGATGACTGTTACATCGACGAATTTAACATGATTGATGAAAACATAATCATAGTCCATATAACAAATACTGTGCTGAAGCTATCTGATCACACTTCTGTCAATGATAATGTACTACCCATAATAAATACAGTAAACACAAATGATGATACAATCGATGCTTCGATAATTCAATTTGATACTATAAACACATCCGCAACAGGAACTGAGATACGGGATCATCATGATCCAGTCTTTTGTGTCGACTCTGGAGCCCCAAGATCGGTATTTGGTATAAAATCCCTGAAAAGTATCAAACACTTCATCAAAATACCGGACACACTCTTGACCATCTCTCGATTCTCCTACCACTTTGAAGACAAAAATACAAATCTCTTGATACCATCTGCTTTCTGCTTCCAACCCCTCCAACTATGGATAGTATGCTGTTCACCTCGACGTTGTCGCCTTCAGTCATGAGGAACTTATCATATTTTATTAGTTCTTGCTCGAGGGAAAAACAACTCTCGAAGAAAATGTTTTACCGGAAAGGAGGCAACACTTGTTTTGCACATTTTTTGTAGATTTCACAAAATACGGAAGATAACGTTTATTGCGATAGTACGAATTGTTCAAAAGCTATGTTAAGTTGTGGTAAACGAATAGAAATGATCTCTTCGTACCGGAACATTGGTTTGTATCTCTCGTATTTAGTAGATGCACTCACACCCACTTTCACTTAATTCTTTACACCAGTAATTACATGTTTCGAGACCTTGCAATCTCTATCGTTCAGCAGTCTTGCAATGGTGGGCATATATTTCTTGAATTCGGTCATCTGTGCTATCAAGACGGAAAGATATTTTCTATTACGGAAACGTTGTTCTCCACTGGTGCCAATCGCGAAATGGCTCTTTAAAGGCAACCGTGTACTATTCCTCCACCTTAAATAAATCTTGGATCCACCTCGGGTATTTCTACCAAAAAAGTAGAACCATCGGAGTCAACTGATATCGTCTCAACACCTCTGAAGTGCACAAGAGCCGCTGTAACGTTCAGGAGATTATCTGAAGCCCCTATTTTAATGCTGTCAGGACCTACTACGGTGAGGTAATTTCTAGTCCTAGTGAAGGGTGTTGGGTATGTGTCACCACGACTATTTCGTATTTTCCTAGAATGAAGGCTAACGGTGATAAAACTATTGGATTGATGCACTGGTAACTTTTTGTGACCCGGAACTGGTTCTCTCTCGATTTCGGTGGAAGGTTCGGATTCAAGAGCTCATAGGTCACTGTTTCTGCCACGGACTTATTCCGAAATGCTATCTTATCTTCACTCGTACAGAAAATAATGTTTTCTGTAATGATTTTACGAAAATCATTGAATAAGTTTTGTCTTCAGAATCAATGATAGTGCAGGAGATCATTTTCCTTCTGAATGAACAATTTCCATTTTCGATTAAAATTTTAATAATGTTTCACTGGTTCGTTACACACATTATTCAAAAATTTTAAAAAATGTGACAGCAAAGAAAATCTTGTGTACAGTTCATGTCACCTAGAAACATCTTGATAAAATGACATATCACCACGCTCAGCCTAATATAAAATTGGTAGTCTCAGATCAGTAGCATGTCCAAATAGTTTCGTCACAACATCACCCGGTAGACGATATTATACCTTTAAAAAATCACCATGACCTCCTCACTCACAATTTTAGGCATAGTTCTATTGTCCTGTCAGTAATTGCACGTATCTTTCGAGCTTTCGAATGGTGAATGCGGGTCGTGGTGCACGGCTGTAGAGAAATTTTAACTGTCGACCGTGCGACGTAAGTCTCGCGATCACGGAGATGTTATATGAAACCGCTCACGACTACCATGCTAAATGAATAAAAGTAGTATTCCTACCCAATAATCTTGTCCTCAAAGATAATGAATTAAACGGAAGTATGGCTGACGAACGTTCATGGAAGCTGGCGTGACATGAAGTAAATGCGACCAGGAAAGTTGCGGACCATGATAAAGTCGTTGAACGATCGAAGAGGAAGAAAATACATGCAATAAAACTACCAGGGCTTCCGGTTGTCTCATAGGACACGGAATATATCTAAATCAAGAATTAAGTGTCTCGGGAGATAAATAACATTTCGAGTGGATACCAACATTAAAATCGCAGAGAACATGTGGTGCATAAAATCGGAACTACTGCAAGGACTGAAGAGAGGAATAGAAGTACTACAAAAGTGAGATTACAGAACCATAATTTACGAACTTATAAAGGCCTGTCGTGTGATGCTAAAACTTGGAATAGTTGAAAAAATACAACGGCCACTGAAAAGATGCTTTCAACGCAGTTAGGCACCTATTTGGAACGTATTAATTGTACGAAATTCAATCATTCTCACCAACTTTGCGATTGGAATTTGTTTTTGTATATGGCTCGTGATATATTTGAAAGTGTGGACGCAGAAGATGTGATCTACGTCCCTTCGTATATGATAACTCAACACTTTTCACAGATAGCATGGTCTCTTTTAAAATAACTCCGCATTTGGTGCGACATTAACAGAAAAACTATCCTTGTAAGCAGATCCCGATCAAGAACTGGGACCACAGTACAGTTATTGGGAGGGTATACCTGGGGATCGGTAGTCAATTGGCGTACTGGTAGTAAGCTTCTTCTAACTTTGTGTACTAATTTTACTTGGCCAAATTGTTGGTTAAATTCGTTAGCGGTTATTTCTGGCATTGCGTAACCCGCTGTAGTGACACTGCCTTTTTATGCAGCAAATGTTTCATTGATGCGACTGGAGTCGTTTATGTAGTGATTTTTTACCGCTGAATCAACGATCCAAGGCTCCTTTTTTTTAGTTGATTCAGAACTATGTTGTGCTATTTAAAATTCAAATTCATTCTTAGTTCCATTTTCTTGTATAGCATTTACCTGCTCTTTCTGGCTATTTTCATACTTAACTAGCGACTTTGCTGCTTTCTTGAACATGCATTCATGCTGCATATGACATACTTTCAGACACCAGTGACACTTCCCTCTATACTTTCTTTTGGTGACCTGCTTCTTTCTCTCCACGGTGGCCAGTGCCACTGATGATGGTCCTGGTTTCCTTTGAAGCTCAAGCGGAATAGTTGGGTCCCCCTCTTCCTTGCTTGCACGCTCTTGTAGTTTGGACACCAGCTGGTGGTAATGTTGTTTGTCAAAGTACAGGTTTATCATCCGAAAGCAGACCCGATAGATCTCTAACAGGCCATTTGTTAATATTCCCCAATTTTGGGATTCTGGGACACTGTAACTAGTTCCAGCACGTCTCTTCGTGATCTTTTTATTTGGTCTTTCGTAGGACACAAGGCTTTCCGTTGACGTCATCTTGATTTTTATCAATTGTTGATGTATATCTATTAGCGTGTGCCTATGTTGGGACTGACGCTGCTCTGCCAGTTCCATCCATAAGTTTCCGTGTCGTTGGACTTTTCCACTATCTCCAGAGATTGTACCGTTTCAGGAGTTATGCAACGTATTAAACAGCTATCTTCGATCATTTGGCCTTCAGCTTCTTTCTCAGTAACAATAATATTTTCTTCAACCGTAGCGTTTTCTTTAATCATAGATGATAAATCATTCTTCGCTTTCGTTACCTTCGTAGATTTTTCGTCACGGGGGAAATAGTTGTCCATGATATGTAATTCGTGACGGCGGTATTAGTGATGTTGATCTTAGAAATGATCTAGACTTTTAATCTGTTCAGAATTCTGCTAAAATTGGCTTAGTTTGTGAAAAAATATGTTCATTGAAAGTAGAATTCTCTTTTATTTTATGACGCTCTTTTCTTCTCTTTAACCGTCCTTATAAAGGAGTTCAAATCCCGCCTACACGAACCTCGTATTCAATCACGACGGATGTGTCCGTAGTTTTAATTTCAATCAGACCAATTAGCTCTCACAAACAGTAGGATATATTACACCAAACAAGTACACTGACGTTCGTGTTCGTCACACGGCATACATTGCAAAGGTACCGTGCCACTTGTAAGCTTGAACCAATCATAGAGACATTTGTTGACACTTGTGTATTTCAACCTTCACATTCTCCATTTGCTAGATAGAGGGAAGGATATACTGCTGATAACTTCCAGCTTCGCCAACTATTTGATTATTGAATTTATTCGTCTCAATAAATCATCCTGATTTTTTATTACCACTCCTGACGCTGAACTTGGTGTTTGGGTAAAAAATTGTAAAGTAGATAATTGATGACAAGAAAATCCAAGTGATGGGTTCTCAAGGTTCTCATTTAGTATAAATTACCCTCTAAACTCCAGATCAAAATCCATTTGCTTATAAAAACTTTACGCTTTACGCGTATTCGAAATTAGCCTAGAATTAATTCGAACACGATTGTAAAAGCATATCCACAGCGAGGAAAAGGAAATTTTAATTTATTTTTCTGTTGCAGTGAGGTAGGATTTTAATAAAATCCAGTCTCTTTAAAGATCCTCCGAAAATAAAACTAGAAGTAAGTTCTATATTTTATTTCTTTGGGCTAAAAGATGCCTAATTTTTTAACAAATATATATATAATTACTTCTAATCAAATCTATCTTCAGTGACATTACAAAAAACGAGAAAAACTAATAACAGTTCCAAGCACCGCAGGGTAGAAGACTAAGACTCGGACTAATCCGCTTCGGTTCTACAGTTAATTGAGCGAGAAGCAGAAGAAGTAAACCCATTCAAAATACTATCAAGTCTGAGAACGCCCTCACCTCCACGCTCACCTATCAACGTCACCAGAAACTCACCGCAACCACCACCACCACCAACTTCACCAGCACTATGATCTACGTATCCCAAATTCCACGGTGGTGATGAACCCCAACGCCCATTCCTCCTTTACCTATCCAGAAATCATCAGGACAAATAAAAAGAATCAATCCTAAAAAAGCACATATGATTGAAAGAATACAATTAAAACGGGGAAGAGGTTCAACTAGATCTTTACAAATAAAAGTGTACTGCAAGCTCCACAACCAACACATATTTCGACATCAAATAATACAACACGGTGAAGGAATTCCGCATAAGAATAATTCAAGACCTCAACAAAACAACTTTTTGGTGTCACATATGCAATTCTACATTCTGGACCAAAAACAATTACGGATCACATTTCTTTGGAAAACAAATCAAAATAACAGAAAAATCAAGCCAGCAAAAAAACATAAGGGAGTATAAATTATTCTTGAAAACTTACATAATTCATTCGAAATTGATCGACGTTATCGAAAACGAATGCACGGCGACGTGGTAAAACTCGTTCCGTAATCGCAATAAACATTTGGTTTAAATGACATTATTTAATATTGTCATTTTTCAAATCTGTACACGTGTCAACAATATGAGTACAATATTATGTGTACTCGTATTCTGTCCAAATTTATTCTCAGAATGTAATACATGAAATTTATTTACACTATTCCCTGACAACGCTCACCCACACATTTCGAAATCTGTGGACGATTTATGGAACAGTGAAATTCAAATCCCATTTCTACACTGTCAATTTCTTTCTCCATTACACAATATCATTGTAATAGAATTTTTTTCAATGCCATTGTGCATGAAATGAGCAATGTCACTGTAATACATTCCATTCCATTGCGCATGAAATGAGCAATGACATGGAATGTAGTATCTCAAATTTTGTGATATTAACTGTACACTCAATAATCTGTATTGCTACTACGTCACCTATTTGTGATATAATATATCACAAATAAAACCATACTACAGAAAACACTACCATAACAAATTACAGGAAATAAATTGAACGAAAACAGGAAGTAGAAAAACCACACCGTAAATGGTAGAGTAGAAATTTATCAATTTATCAATTATATTTATTTTTTTAATGAAGGAATCATTCCGGAATTCCCATGTCAATTCCGGCATAAACGCTGATGTGGACAGTCTTAATAAATTCGGCCATTACGCGAATGTCCCGTCGCGTAATGGCGCGACGCCGTAAATAACTACGAGAAGTGACCTTAGCTGCTCTGAGGAAGATAAAACTCCTTTCACACAAAGGCGTGTCATCTTCGGATTCATCATTCTCCTCAAATTCAATGTTACCTCTAGTTTGTTGTCCATGGTTTGTACCTCCACTTGCATCATCCAAGTCATGTGGAGGACTACGGCATGTCGTGTTACCCAACACGACAGCATCTTCCTCATCTTCATCGTAACCAATGTTCACCTACTCGTCTCACGGGATGAACGGCCTTGTCACGGATGCGTTCTTTGATTGAATCATCTCTTCCGATTGCGTTGTAAATACGCTGATTTTAATTTAAAAAAATCTGTGAAGCTCACCTTCGTTGTAGCGATGACCGTAAAATGATTTTTCGAAATCCTTTCTTTCAATTTTCTTTTTCAGAAAAAGGGGCGGATCTACCCTTCGATCCGCGCCTATTCTAGAAATATGTTGCCCGAGATAGTCGACAGACTTCGAACAGATTTCACTGTACCAAACGGCACTGGTGCTGCTACAACGTTTTTACTGAATGTTGTAATTGCATGTTCTCGTTTTCATTTCTCACTACAACAGACCTGGGCTCACATTTTTCCCACAACAGTGCAATTCTCCTATTTCCCCACTTCCCAACACCATCTGTAATAGTCTACATCTCCGCTCTTCCTCGTCTCGGTATTGAAACTGCAATACATCGCAATATGCCTCAAAAAGTACACTCCTCCGCACTGTAGCCAATCGCAGCACGTAGTAGCCCCAATTTTCACAAAACTCAAGAAGTGTCATAGAAACCAGCGCGATTATTTGTAATGTATGCCATAAAAAATTGAAATTAAATAAAAATAAATCTAATTTTAAAAGAACTAATGGAACACTAATGACAGAAGGGAAGCCTATCGGCGATATATTGATACTATTCATGGGAAAAGAACATAATAACGGGAATTGGCCTTAGTGGAGGGGAGATTTATAGGGGTAATTTTGTATGGGAGATTCTGCGACTGGGATGACGAAACATTTATTTTCGACACCTTTCAAGGTTAGTGTCACGTTAAAAACAAATGAAAATATAACATATAACATATTAATAGAGGAAATGTGTCTTATCCACGTTCAAAAATCTTCGAGTTGAAATGTTGTTGAATCGCCGTCTGCCGTTGCAACTTTCTTGACTTGGGTTTACTTGTCTTGAAGGCGAGGTAGGATACTCTACTCGATAAATTACTTGATCAATTGTAATTTTTATTTAAAAATGCCAATGTATATATCATAGCATAAGTTGGATCGATTAGTAAATGTCAAGTTAAATTACTGAAATGATGGGTATTGAGAATTTTCCATCACTTATACTCCAACTTTCAATGGCATTGAATCATCAACGTTTGTTGGTATTAATCAGTATTGTGACAGATCGATACGGTAACGGCAATCGATC
This sequence comes from Odonthalia washingtoniensis, assembly GCA_032358235.1. Taxonomy (NCBI): domain Eukaryota; phylum Rhodophyta; class Florideophyceae; order Ceramiales; family Rhodomelaceae; genus Odonthalia; species Odonthalia washingtoniensis. The sequence goes on from JAULBU010010034.1 coordinate 34,334, forward strand.
CAGATTGCTTCCCTTGGACTAGCGCTTTAATAGTAATGAAAGTGCGAAATAAAAAGGAACATGTACCGTGACATATCTGATTTTATCTGACACGTGTGATGATTCAAAGAGAAAGTCTCAGAAAAATGAATGTTGTAATACTGTAAGTGTCATATTGCAGAAAGAATTATATTATAAAGTGTTGGATGTCTGATATATCGAACCAACCCTGCGCAGTTATATCCTCGGCTCATAGAAATAATTGGATACCGATTTTAATACTGCTAGCTCTGAGAAATTTCCAATTAAGTCAATAGATACCAGATTCGAAATTAGAATCAGTTCTACAAAATAATTTAGAAAGCGACCAGCGAAAGATGTAATTGAGGGAAGCGCGATGTACTTAAAGGGGTGTCCGAGTAATGCTGTAACCCCACTTTCTTTATTCTCGGAACAATGGTAGTGGGTAGCGAGAATGATGGAATCTGGGATTGAAACGTGCCGTGCGTATTTTTATATTTGCTTTTGTAATTTTTCTCCAAATGACGGTACATAATAAGAGAGAGAATATGCGTATGATAGAAGGGAGCATGTGTGTGAGTAAGCTAAATGAATCAATCATAAACTGGCATGAGAGAGAAATTCTCACACTGCCCGTGCTTGAGTGCATTTGTTGTTTCTGAATTTTGGGATGGTGTCACAGTATTTGTTGTGTGTAGAAGACATTTGTATCTTAAAGGTGGAAGATGATTGGTTAACATGTCGGCGATGTTGTTGGCGGTTGGTATTCGGAAGAAATTTATATTTTGTGCTTTGATGTGATGTTGGAGATGATGTTTTTCGATATCGATGTGTTTACGTCTTTTAGTCTTGCCTGTATGTTTGGAGATTTCAATAAGGCCGTTTTTATCTACAAAAAATAGGGTGGGCGGGAGATTAATCGAAATAAAATCATACATAGGGCGGCTTAAACATAATTTGTCTTGTAGCACTAAGCTAGTTGCAACGTATTCAGCTTCGCAAATACCTAGAACTACTGTGGATTGCTTTTCGGATAAATATTGGACCGGAGTGCCATATGACATATGTATGGACGCGGATGTGGAAATTCTGTCATGAGATTCGGCATAATCCGAATCGGAGAAGGAGGAATGGGAAAGATGGAGTTATTCTGAAATTTGAGTCCAAAGTTTTCTGAGCTATGCAGATATCTGAGGAGATGTTTGAGAAGGGAGAGATGGATCATGGTGGGTTTTTGAATTAATCAGGTAAGCCGACCAGTGGCGAAGGATATATCAAAACATGTTCCTTCAGCTAAATATCTGATGTATCCAAGTGCTGACATGTATAATTCGTTGTATTTGTCATCAAGAAGCTCTCTGTCAGTAAGATTCGTTTTCAAAATGGTCCAAAAATATTTTGGAAAACCAAAATTGGTTCATCTTGCTCCCCAAAAGAATTAATGGTTGCCAAAAGTAATCAAAAAACTGTTGATAGTGGGCAAATATCAAAAAGGTAAAGAAATGATAATTTTAGTGTTTTGAGAACTCTAAAACTTTTTGAGGTAAGTTGGAAACCCGATTTGATCTTCTCAGCAAATGGTTCAAAAATTCCAGGGTTTTTAAAAAGAAATTGGGAAAATTAGCAATACGTCACCAACGTCTGTGTTTCCGGAACTAAATACCTACATCCAAGCAGTGGAAGTGTACGGATGTGTCAGGTAATAATTCATTTATTTTATCGATATGAACGCCCGCATTGGCCATTCGTAGAATGGACATTCAAACATCGAAGTTTTCCCCTGGGAATTCATTCATATTGTCAAAAACTGGTAATTTTATGAACGCCCGGCATTCAGTGATTTGTAGTTACGTGCAGTTGCGACAATTAATCATAAAAAATAATGTGGGCCCCAATTTTGGTCATTGCTGTCATCACTTTTGAATCCAATTTTATGAAGACAGTGATTACAGTAGTGCGTGTATGACGGCCGGCAATACAAAAATATCAGAGAGGAATGTAGGAAAGCCACCAGCAACGTAATTACTGTACGTAATGAATGCCTACATTGAAGAGCTGAAAGGGAGCCATTCACATTTACATGAGAATTGAAATCTCAGTATTTCCATTACATGTCCATTCGAAATTTGTAGGACGATATGGAGTTGGAATGTAAAACAATATTTCATTTATGTGTTCCCGGACCTCCAGGACGTCGTTCACCACCGTGTATCCCACGTCCAGGCCGTCTTTGGAGCTGCCCGTGCATACAAAGGAGATGGAGTATGTTCCCGACTGCCAAAGATCGCTATGTTTCAGTGTCGTATCTCGTGGATCATATTACAGGCCTGATGACGGTTGTGATCATAATAGATGAAGACTGGGGGAAATATGCCGATTAGTCTATACAGTACAGGATAAAAACATTCCTTTAGGGTCCCACAAAAGCAGCCCGTGAAGATAATGTTGTTTTAATCCCACAATATTGAAAACGGGTTTCTCAGACTGATATTCAGAATGAAACACGCCCTAAAATTGTGTTCAGTAGAAGCAAATTATAATTTTGTAAAAGTTCCAGTAACTGAAACTTTGTTCAAATTTTTTAAATATATACGGGCCAAATTTGGATTAGGAGCGAGAACGACAATAAGTGCATTCTCTACTGATGATTGCATCGTTGTTCCTACCCTGACAACTATTACTGTACTTTTTGCACAGCGGTCAGATAGACGCACTTACAGCCACAGATATTCCGCTGTTTTTCAAATTTTACATAACAAATATCACAGCTGGAAAATTTTCTGTAAGACTTGCAGTCATTCAATGTAGACAGATATACACGTACACCAACCAGTGTCTCTCAGTTCTACAAAATACAACGTTTACTGTATAGATTGAAGGTTACAATTATTTTTTTGTCCACCTGTACTGTTCTATTGTTCTACTATTTGGGAATCACAAGGACGACGGTTGATTCTTTTCGAAATGAAATGACATTGATTTTGAAGACAGACATCACACAAACATGTTCCGACGACAACATTAATTTCAAGATCTTCAATATCATTCAGGGTAATGAATACATGTTGGGATTGCAACCATCGCTACTACACTTTGAGATCAAAGACATGTAACGGCCTTGAGACGCATGTACGTCTTACGAAACCACAACGACTATTCCTTTGAACAGTTTAATGGCTGGACAGATGGATCGGATATATCAATCAAGAAGCCGACACTAATTATACTAACAGAAGATGGTGTCCATGGAAACTCTCTTGCCAGAGATTGTGCAAAATGCGAGTACGACATATGTAATAGTGGTAAAGAACCTAACTTGGTGGAAAAGAAGGAATGGTACTTGAAATGATGACATAATGGCAGAATTTGAGAACATAGATTGTAAAAAAAACATTGACTCAATAAAAAGAATATTTTTCAATACTATCATGGAGATAAACAGTATGTGTGGAGTGCAACTAAAGAATCGTTTTTTGATCTCACTTTATTCCATATCTGACCACTGTCCTCAAATATTTCACCCTTTTACCTCTTTCAATAACAGTATGTGTGGAGTGCAACTAAAGAATCGTTTTTTGATCTCACTTTATTCCATATCTGACCACTTTCCTCTAATATTTCACCCTTTTACCTCTTTCAATTACGTCAATTCGTTTAACAAATCCGATTTATTGTCATCATTTCAGAAGGATGGGTTTGAACAAAGAATCATGTTTTCCTTCTGAAAATCAGACAATATGGTATGTTAGAAATGCAATACAGCTTCTGAAACGACAAATATCTTCGGCAAACATTCATTAATTGTACCTATGCAGATAAAATCAATCACAATTTCTGACGCACCAAACCAATGCAATACTCGGAACGTCTGTTGCAAAATCTATGAAGCTGCCTGTAAAATCAAATCAAGTACAGATCCAACAGTTATGTGGAAAGTGGAATGCAGCGACGGATAACAATCATTTTTGAGTCTCTTTGAACTCTATAGTGACAAGTGCAAAACAATGTTAAAAAGGTCCGCACGTTTTACCATTTATCTAAACCTTCTCAATTTCAGTGAAGGTTTCAGAAGAGAAAATATAACATCATGGCGTACATTACTGGCATACTTACATGTACAAGTAGAAAATAGTAATTCATCATGTGGTACATCATGTGACACATCATCTTCAAATGAACCCGATATTCATATGGATATGTTACACAAACGTATTGAGGAGTCAAATAAGCAGCTATCAAATAAATCAATGGTGGGAATTTCAATGTGTACTTCAGATGGTGTAGTATTACATCTTCATACAATACTTTCTTCTTGGGTAGCTGATATACCGAAAGAAAAGGATTTTCTTTCAGTAAAACATGGAGTTAAAACAAATCGACCGTGCCATCGATTCCTCGTCAAGGCATCTGATATGTCATATCCTTCGCTTAACAGGCTAAGATCAGTAAAACAGACAAAAATCATATTGGAATCGGATACTGTAGATCATAAAGTAGCAGGTTTGCCAAACGAATTTTCATCTATGAAATAAATTTCAATACATCCAAAGTATCCAGTTCTCAGAAATTTCAACAATGACAAGATACAGGAACAAATGGATATTTATAATATCTTCCACTTCGAGCAGATGCATAACCTACTCATTGGGGTCTCGAAATTTCATTAGGAGTGTTTGTCTCGACCTCATAGCTTTCCTGAACGTACAACTACTGAATTGTCGGGGCATGGATCTCCAAAACCTCTACGATCTATGCGAAGAACTATATCACGTAAATTAAATACTTTCTTGTCTTCAGTCAAAAAACTATCTCACGGTTACAATATTCACCTTAATGTTTCAACAGGTGGTGGCTATGGATTGCTACAGGGTTTCTTCACACAAAAAGGGGTTTTTGGAGTGTTGGAAGCTGCGGATTACATGCGTGTTGATCAAGTGTCCCCATTTCTTAGAGGCATATGTGACAGAATATGTGGACGTAGTTCATCGGCAGAAGTAACATCCTTTTTCTCAATGTAAGTAGACAATAAATATCTCATATTTAGAACAAATCTTCATCCAGCATGTACTTCTTCTGATATATAGAAACTTCGCACAACAATCTCATCTTTCAAACTCAAAGCACTTTCAATATTTAAAGACTATAGTCCATCATCAATGAATACAACAAATTTTCACCTATTGGATCATCTACCGTCGTATATCGAAATGCTGGGAGGTGTAACATACATGGATGCAGAGATTTATGAAGGAATTCATCCAGAAATCAAAGAGGCCTTTCGACGAACGTCGAAACGGAATTCTTTCAGTGTTGGGGAGACTGCAAAAAGAATGGATCAACGCACATCCATTGCTTATAAAGCCGATAAAGTACAAACAACATCCCCTGTTGCAAATCAAGCAGTTAAGTCGAATAAGATATTACAAGCAGTGCGAAAGAATGGCGCAGTATTAGTAACTCATGCTTCATCTTCAACTGTTCAGAAACTTCGTACAGCTCGTCAGTTTCACGATTATTCTCTAAACATATTTGAAGAAACTATGGACAATGAAATTACTGGTCTGTGCAGGAGGGTTGGTGCCGGTGGTATTCGACAAATTACACTTCTTCTCCATCAACAGTTCGAACCATTGGATATATCTGCTACTGAGGTTGGTCACATATCACTAGAGTTCCCACCATCACCGTTCATCTCAGGCTGCGAATGCCCTATACTTTCGGATTGTAACAAGTCTGGTAAAAATGTTTAAGTAAATAAATCACTTTTCAGGATAATGCAGTGAGTTGTGGAGAAGGATAGATTTTATTCCACCTCGGGTTCAAGATTAGATACAATTATGGTGGAATTTGGAGAAGTTGGTGAAGACGCGGTCCCAAACGGTTACATTAATATGTAGTTTGCCAAAGCTCTATCATTTATACGAATACCGAGAGAAATGGAAGGTCCTAATTTACCATCAAACAAGTATGCGGGTCATGGAACTCTCTCCGGGAACAAGAAGAGCATGTCGGAGTTCTGCTTCGTACAATATTTGGATGTCGTTGACAACACTTCTTTGGTTCCAGATGAAATCGATACAGTACTTGATTGTATAAGATTATGTTGGGATAGAACAAGAGAATAATCTGGTATGTCAACATCAGAAAAGGTGTATGGTCTGTGCCCGATTGACAGTATTCGGGGGAAAGTACACATAGTACTTGAAGATACCGCTGTAGATATTCTGGGAAGTCATGTTCTTCATCGCAATCAATGTGAATCATTTCGTGGTCACTAGAACGGATGGGTTTCAAGTGTATTTTATGTTAATCGTTTCTATCCTGAAAAAGGATTACAATACGGGTAAAATTAATAGTGACATAATATCATATTACATCACTACAGATTTTGCTCTATTTCAGTCACTTTTACAATCATATTAATGATCTTCTATTTACTTCGAAGAAACTTCTTTTCTCATTTATCAAAATACCAAAGAAAATAAAACATTCTAAAGTGACAGTAGCCCTTGCCACCAATTTTACTTTAGGAGGTTCCAAACTTCACGGTGCAAATTTGGAATGAAGATCAATGTTACTTCGTATATATTTCACTTTTCCCGGAGACACATTGACAAAATACAAAGTGCCTCCGAGAAATTACACATTACAGACAAAGTCTGAATTGAACGTGGCCTATGTGGTCAATGTAACTTTGTAAAAATCCAAAGTTCGAAGTACAATTGTACAAAGAACATCGAAGTCACTTCGGATTTTTGGTAGTTCACAAATTATAATTGATCCTAATACAATGTCACTTCGGTTTTATTCGTCACAATATTGAGGAAACATCAAAGTACGAAGTGATTGTGGCCTGTGTCACCAATGTCACTTCCGCAGTTTTCAAAGTTTGGAGTGATAAAATGCAAAATTAGTCAATGTATCTTCGTATTACTTCACAAAAAATCTATGTCACTTCGCATGTATGCTGTCTAAATCATCAAATAGCCAAAGTTGACTTCAAAAACACAAGTGGAAGCAGACCATGTTATCAATTTCACTTTGGTAACTTCGGATATTTAAGACCGAAGTTCCGAAATTAGAAACCCGAAGTGCACCCTATTAGGGTGCACTTAGGGTTTCAAATTTCGGAACTTCATTCGCTTGGCCTTACTTCGGAGTGCACTTACTAAGTGCACCCCGAAGTAAGGCCAACCGAATGCAAAATTCTGCGGGGCCCAAAGCGTCCGAAGTTTCGAGGATACTTCTACGCACTTGGTTTTTGAATTTTACAGACGATAAAAATGAAAGGGAGACAAAATTATCAGAAAGTGATGCAAAGCTTCCATTAAATAGACACTTCACATCAATTACAGGTACGTAAAATATTTTTTTTATAAAAACCCTTCCACCTCTTCCAAGGATCGTAATAGTAATTTAAACAGGTGAACGGGTGTTTATAAATTACCCACCGACGTGTTGACAACTTGAATAATTACTGTACATATTATTATGAAAACCGTTCCAACTCTTCAATTTATCGTAACAGTAATTTGAACAGGTGAAAGCGTTTATATAAATTACCCACCAACGTGTTGACAACTTGAACATGTACCGTACATGTTCAAGTTGTCACAACGTCGTTGGGCACTTAGAATAATACCCTTGAAAATCCCTTCCATTTATCAGTGATTCCAATTTCCTGAAGGCATTGAACGGACACGTATAGATCAATAGTCTCTCACGTTAATATGAATGCGTCTCTTTCAGCTCTTCAATTATTCATTCCTTACGTACACTAATAGCATTGCTGGTGGCTTGCCTGCATTCATCTCTAATTTTTTTTATTGTTGATAGTCATACACGCACTGGCTATCATCACTTTCTTGATGCAATTTAATAAAAATAGATTACAGAAATGGCCAAAATCACAGCCCACATAACTTTTTATGATTAATTGTCACAACTACACGTAACCACAAAACACTGAATGTCCGGACTTCATAAAGTGACGAGTTTTTGGACAATATGAATTGACTGGGAAAACATACGGTGTTTGAACGTCCAACCTACGAATGGCTCAATGCGGACGTTCATATGGCCAAAATATAGGAATTGTTCCTGTGTACATTTACTTCCTTTCACTTCTTGGAAGTAGTCATTCAGTTCTGGAAACACAGACGTAATATACGAATATATGAATATATTATGGATAGAAACTATATCACGTAATGGGTCTCCCCGTATGCGGACTGCACTTTCCTGCCATTTCCGTCTCATCTTCTGGTGTGTTCCAGCGCCATGGCAATTCCTGGCTGAGTCTTCATGCACCCTACGTCGAAATTCACATCCAATGGTACCTCCACGTCATTCCCACACGTCATGAAAATCGACCTCCCATATATTACCCCACTATAAAACACCGTTTCCAATTTCAAAGTGTTAAGGGAGCTACGGGTGCGGTCAGTAAACAAGATGCGGTTGTGGAATGCGGTGATAGATTGCTGGTATTGTATTCGAGTGTGTAGTACGTGTGTATAAAAATACGTATGAGATTTTGAAGTCCCAGTACTTTTTTTTTCAGGGGGTGGTTTATTATAGCGACGTGACAGTTACAGTTACTTGTTACTGTTACAGTGTATCGCATAAAGATTGAAATGAGGTATAATAATAATTAATATAAGCGAAACGCAAACAAAGAAAAAAAGCAAACGTATAAAGGTGTATGTATACACGTACGTACGTTACAGTGAACACGTGGCGGAATAATAAATGTAGTGATTGGACTGGGAATTTAAAGTATACAGTACACCTTTTTGTTGGATGGCAATTTTAGCACTAATTAATGATGGCAACGCACGTTGTCTTGTAACAGTACACGATACAATCAAGAAAAAAAAAAGAAAACAAAATTTTGATATACCAAAAGCAAAAGCAAAGCAAAGCAGCACGTGTTAATAATAATATTATTATTATAATAGATTTATATAAAAATTAGAGAATGTGTAGGTAGTAACGTCGTCACTTTCGTGTGATGATGATGATGATTGACGAAGAGGAAAAAGTAAGATAACCAAAAAAAGGGTTATATGTTAAATATGTCAAAATTGAGATAAACTTTGTTGTCTTGCACTTACTTTTGAAGTCAAATGTTGTCTTGCCATATTGATAGTTGTATCAAGTTTACTTCGTTCATCCATCCAATCCATGAGTATACTATTAGGCTGTGATACTTTACGAGTGAACAGAAGCACAGATTCACTTAATTCAGATTTGAATTTATAAACTAGTATTCTTTCATCAACGTCAACATCATTATTATAATTCTTCTTTCCATCATTACCATCATCATTATCTAATTGTTTTGATGTATTTTTATTTTTTTCTTGTCTAATTGTTTCATCATCTGTTAACTGCTCGTCAATCAGATATGGATGTTGTCCAGCCATAATTCCATTATATGACCATACAATTTTACGTAGTGAATGTGGTACTATACTATCTTTAAATTCATCGGTATTCCATGCAAGTGTAGCAAAATAATGTTCAGAAGAATCAACGGCATACGAAAAAGCCACTAATAATTTACGTGCTATATTTGATTGTATAACGAATTCACAAAAACTTTTTGAATTAATCATCCAAGCTTCTGCATGACAAATATCTAAATTATGTCTATCTATGAATGGATTACGTCCATTTGACATTTCAATTAAATTATTTTCCTTATCTTCTTTTTTATCATTATCATTATCGTTTGTTGCTGTTGTTGATGATGATGATAATTTCTTAAATGATAATGCATCATCAAACCATAATTGTGATAATCTATTTTCAGCCATTGATTTCCAAGAGATTCTATCAGCAAATGAGAAGAAATTCATATTTTTATGTTGTCCTAATAAAGATCTTATACTTGATGATTGTAATAATGGATAATCAGCACCTGATAAATTAATAAAATAATCCCATTTTATATCAAGTTCTAATAATATACTCATTGCTGATATAGTATTAAGAAGCATTGATATACCACGATATGTAATTAATTCAGATGGCATAATAATAATATTATTTCTACTATTATTAAAAATATTCGATGTTTTTATTTTTTTTATTGCTTCGTTTCTTATATGTCTATTAATTTTTAAATCAAAATGAATCGCATACAAGTTTTTTTCATGATATAAAACTTTCAATAATCTAGGTAATAATGGAATAGTAGATTCTGCAATTTGTAAAAAATATGCTATATTAGCTTCGTTTTCATTATCATTATCATCGTCTGTATTGGTATGTATATCAAGTAATGGTTGTTTATCATTGGTTCTTAATTTATTTGGTAGATGTGGTGATGATGGTGGTGAGAGTTGTTGTTGTTGTTCAAGTAAATTATTATTATTGGGTTGTTGATTTTGATTATTATTAGTTATTGTAGATGATGAATGAGAAGATGAAAGTTGTTTAGGAAAGTAAGAAAACGAAACATTACCGATGAATAAACCGCATAGAAATATGAATAATACAATAATTTTCAAAGATGTTGACGATGTAGAACAATTCGGTATTACTAAACGTTGTCGCCATGTTTCTGATATTATAGTTGCTGATGCTGTGATTATATTGTTGTCATTGTTGTTGTTGGTCATGTTGTTGGTCATGTTGATTAAAGATGAGGAAGTGGAAGATTGGTGTGATGGAAGGATGGAAGGTGTTGAAAGTGGTAAAATAGGTAACGAACAACGTGATGTTCTATAATGTGTTGATTTTGAAGATGAAGAAGGTACAGACACGGTAGTCGAAGCTCTTCTACCCATTTTAAAATTTCTTTTTTCTTTTATGTATGATGAAGGAAGAAGGAAGGATAGTAAGGTTTTGGTAGGTTTGGATTTTCGTCTGATAAAAGTAGGATGGTAGGAAGGTTAGGTAGGTTTGTTTTGATTCGGCTGTTGATTGATGATTAATATACTAAGACGAGAGGATGATAAATGGAAATAGTCATAGTGAAGTTGAAAATAGAATATTAATGATAGAAATTGAGAAATAACATTATATATATATATATATATATATATTTAAAAGGTCATATAATTACTTTTTTTTAGTTTAGTTGTTAGTTTTAGTAGTAGTAGTAGTAGTAGTAATAGTAGTGGTAGTGTTAGGGGGACGGGGGAGGGGACGGGTGTGCAACCAGCAAAGCAAAGTGAAAAACAAAAATATATATATATATCAAAATTAAATTCAAAAAAAATAAAAATATAAAAAAAAACTCACTGTCTGTCTGTCTGTCTTTGTCTGTCTTTGGGTTTTCAGTTTCAGTTTCATTACAGTCGACACTGTAAATGAAAAAACTCACCGTATGAACAAATAATTCATTATTGGTTGGTTGAACACGTGTTATTGGCCCCTTTAAAAAAATATCATTCCATCACCCATCATCATCTAATCGTACCGACGAATCCATTTTGTTTTATACTTTTTCTCGTCTTGTGTCTGTTTCTGTCTTGTCTGTCTGTCGCGCCGCGCCAGTACAAAAATGCCAGTCAAGTCAGTCAGTGTCAGCACACTCTCCCATCATCAATCAATCAATCAATCAGGCCAATACCGCATTAATATATATTGGGCCGGGAGGAGCAGCAGCCGGTCATGGTATGTTCATGAATGAATTGAAAAGCTCAAAACATTTACTATAAAACATCTTTTTAACGTTGCTGTCTTCCCCCCGTATAAAATATAAAACTTTTTCGCCGCTCCCCCGTTTTCCCTCAATCTAACATAAACATACCAACCATACATCCGCGCCATCACCATACAACAAACATTTACTGTATGGCCAATTCCAATATACACCTGTAACATTAACCTCATCATCATTCAACCAAATCTTTGAATTCTTTATTTCTCTAACAATAAATGCCTATATTTATTATTATCTCTGATGCTAGTTTAGGCATGTGGAAAGAGCAGGAACGTGTAACATGTCATTCAAGTCCAATTTGTGTGCTGTGCCGTTTTAAAAATGGAACATCCTGTTTTTGGTACTTCCGAGATATGATGAAAATGATTATTTTTTCCATTTTTTTATAAAACATGAAAGTTGTGGCTACTGAAATGCTGTAAATAGTGGTGTAAACAGAATTAAAATTGGCCGATCAGAACTGGATATATGGTAGGTATGAGTCACATTGGTCGAGAACAGG
>JAULBU010010035.1:0-24475 GCA_032358235.1 Odonthalia washingtoniensis
ACCTAGCAGTATCAGGGGATTAGACCGACTTACACGTAGAATTAGACCACTCGTTACTACCACTCCATTGCGAAGTTTGTGGAACTTTTAATAACTAAAAGAGAACAATAAAGATATCATTTTTTCCCATCGATTTGCGGTGGACATCGACAGATTCCCTTCAATCCTTCCTTGGTTGAATGAAGTATTGGTATTTTTTGCCCGAACTCCGTTTGGCACGCCATGTATTGGAACTTCTATTCCATAACAGTATGGTATGGGATCTGAACACCGTGATTAAATCGGACCAAAGCTCTTCTGCTCCTAGGTCAATTTTCTTGTACCTTTTACACATTCTTTCTGTATAGTTCATGACTCTATTCAAGTGTTCTTCTTTTTCATCAGCTGTGGATTCATCGGGGATCGGTTAAGGGTCGTCTGTGATATTGGGATATGCTTCATCATCTTCGTCAATTTCTTCCTTTCCTAGTTTTCTGTTGGGATCGAATTCAGGGTCAAAGCGCATGGAACTCGATGCCTTTTCTGTTGATGGTGTTCCTTCTTCATCATCTATCATGAAACTCGGGAATTGTATTCTTCATTGGAGCTCTCCCATCCTTCAATCCCTCAGGAAATTCCGCGCTACTTCTCTCTTGGCGTAGCGATTTACTCAATTCGTTACTACCATTCTGTGCCTTTGGAAATATTTCTTGCCTTTGCCTTCCTTTTCTTGCTTTCGCCGATTGAGTCATCCTATATTTTAAATTATTTTAACAATATGTTAAACTGTCGAATCCTTCGGCAAAACAAGACTAATTTATTAGTATGGATAATTTATGCAATAAAAGAGTTAAGATGAGTTATAGCTAAATGAACAAATGGGTAATACTCCCTTTTCGCGATTTGATTGGCAGCACTTATACAATGAAGTATATTTTAGGACTGGCAATTGAGATAGTGTTAGTATCCCGGTCGTCCCTTTGATGAAAGGTTGACAGATACCGGTTGAGTTATCTTCGCTCCTCCGTTAATAGTTATCCCGAGGTAGGCTGGTTTTGGATCTGGTCTCCCTTCCCCGTTCGACGAGGTTAAACCTAGTCGAGAAACTGAAAGTCGGTAATTGTAAAATCGTAAAAGTGTCTAATTCTTTACTGTTGTCCACACGCCACCGCAAGGAGTGTTATGTATAGAACAATGGTTCAGGTTTTCGACCGAGACCAAAACGAACACACGTGTGATGAAATTATAAAATTAGTGAGTGATCAAATTACTAAAGTAAATTATACTAATTCCAAAACACGTGTAAAGCAAATCTTCCGATTTAGTTATATGTATGAAATCGATAAATTTATGCATACTACTGTGCGTGTAACACGAAGCGTCGCATTTCGTTACATGCATATAATTCGGGAATTATTGTCGATGTTAACAACATCGAAACAGTTCCTTCGTACAAAAATAGGTAGAGGTCGAAAGATGACGAGGAAAATGAGGGAGGATGGTGATATGATATGGGAGGATGGTGATTATAGGATGGTCATATGGGAGGATGATGATATGATTGTAGGATTGTAGTGAGATGATATGGTTAGAGGATGTATGATGATGTGATTATAGAATGATGATGTGATTATAGGAGTAGGTATGATGGTGATAAATTGATGGTAAGAGATGGTGAGGTGATGAAGAAGGGACACCATATAATTATGGAAACGGATGCGGAACAGAACATAGGAAGGGATGACATGATTAAGGGAAGAGGAAGAAACCGTAGTGTCAAGAGACGGAATAACATTACGGAAAAAGAACGATGGAGATTGAAAGGGAGTTAGAAAAGAAACCTCCAGTCGACACACTTGGGGTATGTAAAGGAATAGGCAAAAAGGGTAGCTGCATATGAGGTATGGGTGACTACACAAGTCATGACTTACAGTGTATGGAATTCCTGAGAAGAATAGTGAACGGTAATTTCTGGAAAGGAATGAATAATCATTCAATTAATGAATGGAAACATTCCGATACGCGCAGGACGAAAATTAGAGTGGATATAATTTAGAGACACATTATTTGTTCATAATTACTGAACAACATTAAATTAATGAATGAACATTTTCACGCTTACTAATTCGAAAGGAATATAATTTAGCTATTCTATTTACATGTGTATACTTCACCTCGACCAGATCGAGCTCGATCCCAGTATTTATACCCCACCCCAGCGGAGAGAGAAGAATAATAAAGACGGAAGACATTTTCAAGACATTACATAATTACGTTAAATTAAATTCTCACAACCGACCCCAACGCCAACAGGATAGACGAAAGAACATCCAACCCGTCTGCGGCCGGATAACAATCGGAACCAGAGCAAAAATAATCCCATTGATTATTTTTCAAACTAATTGCAGGTAGGCGGCAGATACTAGCGTATGTTAGGAAGCCCGAGTCCGCAACTGCACTTCATTTTGTGAGGGCTATGACTTCAAGGCGCGGAAAAGAAACGGTAGTTATTGACTGACATCATCAATCACTTTAACTTGTGATCTCTTTAAATGCATACATCCTCACTATTCTCACTCTAAATAAACTTAGTTTCATTGATAGATTCAACAATTATTCACACTACAATGCGTGTCGGATTGTCTTAAATTGTATAACCGTCACCACTTATACGCCACCCTTGTCATTACACTCTCTCACCCTACTTCCCTAATCCGCCGCTCATACCGCCGACGTCGATACATCCATGTGCTTCGTAGATGTTCCTATCCTTCCTATATGCCTCAATCACACACTAGTGGTCTCCGTCCTCTCCTTTACCACACTAAATGCGTTGTGGTCTCCTCTTTCTTCCTACTCCCACCATTCTCTCTTAATTGTGGTCACCATCCTCTTCCTACTCCCACCGTCACTCCTCATGGTGGTCTCCATTCTCTTCCTGCTCCCACCATTACTCCTTCTTCTATTTCACACACGCTTGTGTTTCCTCTCCCTAATCGTGCTAGTTTTCTTCTCTTTCGATTTCTCGTCTTCTTCTTGTCCTTTCAACGTCGTCTTTTTGTTTCATCTTCTTATTGTTCTCCTTTCAACGTTGTCTTTTTCAACATCGTCATCTAATTAGCCGTGGGCCTTTTGTCATCCTTTCAACGGTCTTCATCATCTTTATCATCGGTAATCTCATCCCTCTTCTCAAGTTGCTCTACGATCACACGAAGATATTTGGTCAATGCTAGAATTGACAATATTGCAATTTCTATCATTGTCTATAATCATGATCAAGTATCCAAGTTGATTTTTAAGTCCTTTATTCGCGAATGATGCGTATGGGAGTAAAAAGAGACGGAATGTCGTCAAGTTGAGTGGTGTGAAATTTGATCCCTGTTTTTTTGTTGTTTCCATGAACGTTATGGACTTTTTAATGCTTTTTATTCATCATCGTTCGTCGATCTTTTCCCTGGAGCAATGATTTGTATTGGTGCACATATGTCTGGTCGGACATTAACGCCAATATATTGAGTCAAAGATCTTTGACTCGTTAAATATTTCTGTTTCTCAACATGTTGAAGTTTGTCGATTTTATCGATCTGGTTGATGGTGTAGGAATTGTTCTCGCGGGTGATATTTATTCCATTGAATGTGGTTTCATTACTATTGAGTGGTGTTAGTTTTTTGCATCTGAAAGCATGTAATGCGGTTTTTTCCTCGGCTAGGAATGAAGTTGTGATGAAACCTAAGGAATGGTCTACCCGCAGAAAGATTAGACCGTCCAACCCTTCTGTCGATCGCTGTATGATCACGCAAGGGTCTGTTCTATCTCTATTTATTTCATGTTTTTCAAGATGGTGAGTGAGGTAGTCTTTCGACGTCTCCCTACTGGCCTGTCGGTGTGCTTTCATCTTGGCGTCATCCTTTCTCGCCTCTCAAAGTCTTTTCCTCGCGGAGTCTTCCTTTATGCCTCTCGGCATTCTTTGCCCCCGCCTCCTCCTTCGTGCCTCTTGGAGTCATCTCATGTTCCTGACCACCTGAATGCATTTGCTAGATGTCGAAGGGATCAATAATCCAGTGATTTTCTGTCCGTGTGATTACGCCCAGCCATGGGGTTTCAACATGAACGTATTGGTTTTCATTATGGAGAAAAGTGGGGATGATGTTGAAAGTGCTGGTTTGGTTAACGGGTCTGCCGGGTTTTTGGGGCCTGGAATCCAAGCTATAGGTTGTAATTCACCCTCGTCATAACTTTGGCGTAAGGCCAATATATATTTTCAATCTTCTTTCTGTGGTTTCCCCGTCCTAGGCCACGACGTTGAACACAGATTCACTGTCGATCATCACCTCTATTTTTATGTCCGTACCAAGAATTTCATCCACCGTGCGTTTGATGAGGGACACAAAATAGAAAACTTTTAATTATTTATATTATCAACGTAACGATTTGTGTGTCAACTGAAGAATGGGGTAGTGATAATGACGTGGAAGGCCATCCAGGCATTGTAAGCAAGGAAAGGAAAAAGAGACCACGGTAGAAACAATAGCACGGAAAGCCATCTCGGCATGGTAGGCCAGGAAGGAACACACAATGCATGCAATTCGCCGATAATACAACCTGGAAAATAACATAGGCAGAGGACTCATGACGAAAAACAATATGCGATCATTACCATTCCAGAGAATGAAGAAGGAAGGCGATAAGAGGAAAAAGGGTATAAAAATGACGCATAAAAGGCGATGAAAAGAACAAAAATGAATAAAAATTACATACAGGATTATGCAACAATGCTGTAGCATACATGATGACACGGAGACACACCTTGGGGAGAGAAAAGACATCGATCCAACTTCAGAACACAGTAGTAAAATATACACTTGTCAAATAACCGCTAGAGTCCGGGAGGGTACAAAAGAGCACATCTTTGTCAAATGAATGAAAAGGAAGCAACACACACACAGATTCAAATAAAGTTAACCATTGACATTCACAGAAGAATTCACCACGCTGCATCCGACTAAGGGGATCAGAATCAGGAAACGACGCCACCACGTTACTTCCAAGAGAAATCTTAGAAGCTAGACAATCCACGGTCTGCCAGCGTTCTTCGCGGCGGTAAGTGGCCCGAATGCGAGACCTGGTTCGGATAATTTTCTGGACTTTCCTCTGAAACCATCCCCGTAGTGCGACGTATTGTGTTAGCAGGGGATACTGAGGAACCAAATCAGAACAAACCCGGATTTTTTAAGGAAAACGCCAAAAGGAAGATATTCTCTTATAGAGGGAGAATAGACGCGAAGAACGCAAGAGGGGAAAAGAGGGGAAGGAGAAATAGCGAGAAAGAGTCAGAAAAGGGAGATACGGAGAGGGGGTTATCATGGAAAGGGGGACCTAGAGGAACGGAGGAATTTGAAGAGGAACCTGTCATTCAAAAAAAATCAAAATCAATACCTGCAGCTCAGCAGCCATGGCAGATCTGGATATTCTCTGGTCTCGATTAATGCAGTAGTGAAAGATGTTGCACTATCTGTTCTTTTCTACCATCAAAATAGTATATGCGAGTTGGCTTTTCATCCCGCGCGTGTTTGCGAAGGATTCGTCAGTGAGAAGGACCACTTTGGCTCATGGAAAGTGCAGAGGCACATAGTTTAGACCTTGTACATTCGTGGATTTCAAGAACCTTATCGTTTTTGTCAACCATTTGTATTCTCGTGGCGCCGTCGGTTTTCCCCCGGTGCTATCAACTGTATGGGTGCGCAGACGTCTTGTCTGATGTTGACAAATACATATTGGGTGAGGCCTCTTTGGCTGCTAAATTGGGTTTGAGTGGTCGCTATCTCAATACGCTTAATCTTGTCCGTCTGTGAAATCTAGTAATGGTTTCTCTCATTTTTGAGAATTTTGATGCCGTTCAAACTTGAATCTTCACCAGTTAGGGGCGTCCTTGGTTTTCAGCGGATTTGAATTGATGCTGTTTCTTCTTCTTCTAGGAATTGTGATGTTCCTAAGCACGGCGATTCATCCACCTGTAGCAGAATTAGCCCGTCTTGGTTACCATTAAGTCTGCGTATCTTTACGCATGGATCACAGTCTGCTCTCGTCATGTGTAAGGTGTCTAAGTGGTGGGTTAAACATGTCAAATGCCAGTGTAATCCCGACTCTGGTATCCCATATAATGGTTTGAACACCTTCAGGACATAACCTGGTTCAAATCCAAGCTCGATAGGTTCTCGAATGTACACATCCCTTTCCAATTCTGAATGAGATTGCATGTAAACTTGGGTTATGTCGGGCGTATACGTTTTCATCTTGGTAATCGATGCAGAAACAGAAAGCTAAGTCATTGTGGAAGGCGTTGGAATATTGGCGCTTTAGTTGCGATTGTGCATGCACCCTGACCTCCATAATATTTTGCAAACAAGTGTGACTTCATGTTTAACTTATCATCAACCTTTTTCAACTCATCGGTGAACCTTGATCCGAACACTCTGATACCTGGATTCAATGTTGATTAGAGAGTAGGAATGAAGGTTCCGTTTGCCATGAGCCCATCAAGTTCATCCTTCCTTGACTTGGCAAATGAAGCTTCCTCTATGGAGCCTTTTTTAACTTTGAATTTTCTTGCTTGGTCTCGTAGGTCGCTCTCGTGATCTACATTCAAGACAGAATTCATTTCGTTTTGTTCATACTCTTCTCTCCGTTCCTCGTCACCTCCTGGATCGACTTTTTCTTCTTTTTCTTGCACCATGGACGATATATCCCTTCCCGACAAAGACGGAGTCCACGGTCTGATGCACTATCTTCTAAAGCTCTTTTTTCTCTAGGTATCTGCAACACAAGAGTCTCCCCGTCCATTGATACGAAACGGTATAGGCCCTACAATGCTTGAGTCAATGTACGATATACCAGTACTAATTTTCCGGACGGTAGGTCTTGTGAGATCGAATATGCTTCCTTGTACTTTGGCGAATTGGTATGTCTCAGTGCGAAGTTAATTCGTCTTGTCGCCTGCTCCTTTGGGTCTCCTTCTTTGCTCATTCAATACTCTTTTGGTGTTCAACTTTTTTCGGTGATGTTGTGTATCTTGCCGGTCGTGGTAATGCTCCGAATACCAGGAGCATTGGGCAAAGACATTCTGGGCCTATGATTGCATTTGCTGAGTACACGGACATCTGAAGGCATTCTTTGTCGGACGTAGCTTCTTTTTGTAAAATCCGCCACAATTTTAGATATGCTTGTCCAAGAGGCGCATGGTACCGCTCTACTATCCCCATCGAAACTGGATTTTCGATCGGTGCCTCCGGTAGAATGAAACCCTCTGCTGTGACGTTCAGCTTCATTTATTTGAAATTTATGCCAATCCTTCGTCGATAGCAAAGAAGTCTGGCGGCCCCATTACGTGAGAAACAAAACCCTCTCATAATCCTCCATATCTCAGCGACAGTTCGATTTTTCAAAAAACAGGCGGCCGTAAAGGGAGTACTCTCGTCCACCATGTGAATTATTGGTTTCTTGTTAATGAACATGGTGTCAACGATGATCCTGTGATTGAAACGAAATTCTTCAGTCCCAACGGTTAATAGGAATATCCTTGGCGTCGCTGAGTTTCTCAGGTATACCTTGCAGTATTCTCGTATTTTTTCTAACTGTTTTCTCAAACCTGGTTGTATTTATCCCAGGCTCACCCGACGGTGAAGATGATATGTCGATTTAACAGAAGGGTGACCGGAGCTACGGCGTATGGTTTTCAGCTCACCTTCCGTAAATGATTCGTATGGCGTGTTGTTTGCGGACCATCGATGCGTGAAGAAATAATTGTCTAAGCTTAGTGGTTGCTTCAATGGTCCGATATGAAAGTAGCTTCCTTGAAAGCTAATATCGAGGTCATCAGTAATCATGTCCCTGTTGCATAAAGAGGTCGGGCAACCATCCTTCATAACAAAAAAGGCAAAATAAATTACTGTACCAAATTCTTTGAATGGGATTTGGATTGTCACTTCGCCGATCACTATTCCCAACCACCTATCCCTTTCAGTTACCTTCTTCTGGAGGATCTAATAGGAATTTGTCTGCCAAATTCTCTCTTGTAGGCTCTATATTGGTATTAGATAATGAATTATTTTCTGTTAGCTCCCGTATCTATCTTCATTCCCTTGAACTAGATGTTTCCGTCGTCCTTCAGTTATTTGTTCATCGTGACTGAAGCTGAGGCCATGTAGTTCAGGTAAGTTCGCCCGTGTATGAAATCATTATTTGACAACGCAGCTTATGAAGCATCCTGATCCGTCATGAAACCCATGTAATTAACCTCTTTCATGTCTTCCAACCATCTCGCGTCATCATCAGACGAGTCGTCTCTTTTACACATAGACGTATTTACAATGGGGGATAGGCGGTAGATTAATAGAAGTGCCTATGGATGTTTGGTTTTCAGTTTGTCGACCACCGCTTTCACCTCCTCTTTGGTATGTTTGACATTTACATGGTGTTCTTCACCACACACGAAGCAGCCCTTCACTCCTTTCATCCACTACGGGAAAAGGTTTCTGCCTTCTGATTTTCTGAACCATGGAATTTTTATTCCATGCTTCACCTCACCGCTGTAAGATTACCAAGGAAATATAAGACAACTCCGTTTTCTTAATCTACAGAACAGATGGAGTTACTGCCGGCAGATTTAGGATTGTCGTTCAATTGTTTGGCGACCATGTTGACTGTCAATTGGCTCGTCTTTAGAATCATATCCTGAGGGTGGTTTGGACGCTTGGAAGGTCAAAAGCTGTCAATAACCAATCTCTGAAGAATAAGTCAGTGTGATAGGTTTTATCTGATTGTTTCTGGAGTAGGCGCAAATTTGCCTCGAACTCCCTAAACAAGATCACCTCGGAATTTGTCGGCGATTCCGACATTGATTTAGACAAAGTCATCTTCTGCCATTTCGATAATATCCTTGAATTCTTGTCATAGATATTGTGCCACCTCTTTATTACGTCTATCGCTCCATCATAAGTGTTGCATCCCTTAGAGTTAGTAGCGGAGTGGATTAAATCGTTTCCTATTAGTATCACTGGTATCGCCTCCAACTTTTCTTCCTCGTTTACCTCACACATAAGGGCTGGGTTGTCAAATACACTAATTGTGTTGTTGAGGTCCTCGTCCCAACTTCTTGAAAATGCCGTCTTGCCGACGAATGCGATCATCAACCCGTTTATCGCGAGTTCTTTGACTCTTTGATCGTCATTGATTCCTCTCAATTCCTTATTATGATAATAATCTTCATCTCTTCCTTGTTCACCTTGATGATTATGGTTATAATCATCCCCATGTTCTTCATTTATTCTGCCTCTGCCATATCTCTTTTGGTTATATATCCTATTTCTTCAGTTGGTTCGTCGGTTTCCATTCGATCTGTTTGATATCCCGTAGATTTCATATTCTTCGCTGTCGTCACTTGGCAGGGCGTCACCTGAAGACCTTATTGACATCTTTATCAGCAGTTCACTTCCGTTTCTGGGTTTTTAGGCATCGCTTCTTAGGCCGAGCCGCATCTTCCTGTCTGGATGTGTATGGTACTGTGTTATTATCATATTATTTTCTTCTGTCTCCTCTCCTTTGAAAGAATGAGAAGAGGACAATAAGATAGGAGGAGAGAGCCGTAGAGCAAGTTACTGCCTTTAAGCTGTCTTTCTTTATGATGTACCTTGTCCATTGGTGGTAATTCTCATTATATAATACATCGATGAGGTTTTTGGACCGTAGGACTCCTCTACTCGTGCCGACATAAACCCCATTGTTCTGAAGGTAGCTATACCATAATATTGTGTCAGTCTATCCCACAATTTTATTGTCTGGGGACGGAACGCAGTAATAAATTTGTTCCACATTTGTTCACCTTCTCAACTCATGAGCTCATATCATTTCATGATCCCTTTGGTGTACGTCGTGATTTCGCTATAGTGCGTGAACTTCTAGTCTGAGGATGCATCGTCTTTGATTGTTTCGGGACCGTCAGAGATGTTGAGATAATCCTCCCAATCGTGTTCCTCTTCATCGGCTTATTGTAATTTATTTGGCAGCGTTACCTCGCTTTCGAAATGAGTGGAGCTCGATCTTTATTAGGCATAATACCTTCCCCTTTGTTCTCTAAGTGAAGGCTCTGCGACAGCGATAAACACTTTGTTTTCCTATCATCTTTCAATGCTTTTTAGAATTCTGGTTCACCGTCTCCTCTTCGTATAGACTTTCTCACTTTTTCGCTGTCTTTGTGGGCTTTTTCCATCTTGTTCTTCCCTGACTGAGTCATTTTTCGTACGAAGTTTAAACTAGATTAGGACTCTCTGACGGTTTCGACAGCTGTCGAAACCGTCAGAGAGTAGTCCACTATTCTATCTGATATCGGGTTTGCGTAATAATAATAATAGCAAAAGTTTTTTAATAATCAAGAACGAAGGTAGGATATCAACACTAACTCGCGTTATGACTGACGATCGCTAATAAGGAAAGAAGGTAAAGTTAACGACAAAAGAAAAATGATGTATGGAATATGTATGCAATTAACGAATAATAATGACGATGGTATTAACCAATGGTAATTTGTTTATTTGGTAATTGTCGATTCGACCATGTCGAATCGAAGTTTGTGGACCGGTTCGTGTGACATAGCCCAAATATCGAAGGAATATGATTTTCTGATGATGCTGATGTTGCATGATGATGATGATGATGATGATGCGGGACCGATTATGATGATGTTGCATGAAGAGTTGATGAACATGTTGCGGGATGTGATGATTGTGATGTAGCGAGAGGATGAATTAACAAGACGATGATGCTGCTGTTTGAATAACATGACAAGGCTATTGCGGGTACGAATGATGATGAGATTGCGGGAAAAGATTGAAGATGATGTTGCGAGATTAATACAATGAATGATGATGATGACGTTGCGGGATTAATGCATAATGATGTTGCAATATGAAGAACAACGATGTTGCTGCAAAATGAAGAACGATGATGCTATTGATGATGACAGTGACCATATTGTTATGGTAACGATAATAAGAGGTATCTACATGATAACGTAAGATGCGTAAGGACTCAGGAAATACTACGAAAACGCTGAATGTAGAAACAGGCCACGGCTGAAAGAAAATAGTTTATTAGTTTAGAGGTTCAAGCAACGAAGTGGTAAAATGTAATAAATGGGGGAAGAAGAGATGATTAAGTATATGGAATTCTCTACAATTACTTGAAGCGTGGTTTTATTTCCGTCCTGACACAAACTGTACCTTTTTAGACGTTTAATCGAAAGGTACGTTAATATCCTCCCTCGGTTCTGGATGCGCAACCTGGACGATCAGATGCACGCGGTGGTCACGCGGGGATCGCTTGCGTCTACAATTAATGTTAGTAAATTTAGTGCGTGTGGTTGATAGGATTTTCTCCTTCAGGTTGGTGCTGACTGGTTTGGCGCAACATGATGAAAATAGATTTTGGGTTTTTGTTCTTTGCTTTGTTAATGTCTGTCTCATTTATTAAACGCATCGGCCTGAATTAAACGATGATATGTATACTACTTTTAGGCAAGACCAAGTGGTGATAACACGTCTAATTCTCGGTTAATAATCTGGGATTGGATACTAATTGTTCCATTAGCAATTCTAGTCCTATCTCTTGTCAGGGCTCACATGTCTCTTCGTATTCCAGATTGCACTGTTCTGGTTGATGCCAGTATGACAGAGTACAGTCCTATTTACATCGGGGCTCTGTAAGGGTGACTAATCATGCCAAGAAGGTGGTTGCCCTGTCGTGTCATTCAGTATGTACATTCTGGTTTCCTTCGTATTCGCTAAATGCATTCGGATACTGTGGCAACCTGAATCGTCCTTCTTGCTCTGGTAAGTACAGTACTAGACTTGTGCCACTGAACGTATGACGAATAGCACTTCGTGCAACCTCCTGCGTTTGTTGGCCTGTATCATTTTGATTTTCAAACACTCTTCGGTCTATGACGTTCGTGCGCATTTAGTTTTCTCGTTCCAGTTTTTTACTCTACGCCGTATTGATTAGCTCATAATCATCTTCCGATCCCATCACGTGTTCGTACTACCTTCAGCATCTCCGTAGTATTTCCTTTGTCCTTGTGCATATTCCTTTATCATGTATATATCCATTCTCAGAGTTACCATACCAGCATGGTCACTGTCATCATCAATTAGTCGTCTACTTGGTCATCGTCACTAATGTCGCAGCATCATCTTTCATCATCAGTATCGCCATTGTTTCATTATCAGCATCATTGTTCACAACCTCGTAACATCATCATCTTTATCATCATTATATCATCATCATCTTTATCGTCATCTTTATCGTCATCTATATCATCATCAAATTTATCAGTCATCTATATCATCATCATCTTTATCGTCATCTATATCATCATCATCTTTTCGATCATCTATCTCATCATCTTTATCTATCATCTATATCATCGTCTCTAGTTATCTTGTCTCGTTCGCGGTCTGTTGAGTCTCTCCTCCACTACTCTTTTATCTCATGAACTGTCCCTGGTAAATAGAATCAAGTCATAGATTCGACACTCGAGCTATTTTTTGTGAGATAAACCCCAACCTTGGGCTCACTTATGAATTTGTTGGTAGACATGATGGAGTAGAGTGGTGAAGTGATCTGGAGTATAGATTTGGTAAGTGGATCTGCTGGATTTTTTTCGTCCGGAATCCACGCTATGTGATCGAGCTCCCCGATATCATATCTTTGGCGAAGTGCTAAAACATCAATTTTGAGCCTTCGTTCCGCCTTTTTACCATCCCTGGCTACAACATTAAACACGGTTCTACCGCCAATCATGGCCTCAAGTTTATTCTCTCGTCCAATTATTTCCTCGATTAGATCCTTTACGAAGAACGCGTAGTCAAAGAAGAGCACGAGGGCCTGCATCTCCGCAGCCATAACGGACCGTGCAATACGTTGCCATTTTTTACTACCAAAGTGGATTGTGTTACAATTTTTGTGGTTATACACCATCATGACAACATATCCTAGTTGGCTCTTCATGTTGGTAGTATTAGCGAAAGATGCATCTGTTGTAAGGATGAGTCTTGTTGTTGGTAGGTCAAGTGGTACGAAGTTGAGTCCTTGGTCCCTTGTTTGTTTGAGGAATGCTGTTGTTTTATTAAGAGATTTGTACTCGTTGGGTGTTGTGGGGCAGTTTCGTATAGCTACCATTTGAACTGGGGCGCAAATGTATGAGTTTATATTAACACCGACATATGGTTCTAATACCCGATGGCTGATAAAGAGCTTCTGCGTATGATCTATCTCGAGAAGGACTATCTTATCAGCCTTGTAGATTTTGTACTGTAATGAAGTTGGTGTGGCGGACTTGATGCGGGAAATTTTGATGCCGTTGAAGGGTGTTGACTTGGTATTGATGTCGGTGCCGTTGAAGGGTGTTGACTTGGTATTGATGTCGGTGCCGTTGAAGGGTGTTGACATGGTATTGATGTGGGTGCGGGGCTTGCATCTGAAGATTTTCGAAGCATGTTCTTCGTTTTCCAAGAAAGGCTGTGTCCCGAAGCCGAGCTCGTCATCGACTCGAAGGAGTACCAGTTGTTTCAGTTCTTTGTTTGAGTGCTTGATGAGAACGCATTCATCGGCAAGTGTACTAGACATTCCCAATACTTCCCAGTGATGAGAGAGGTATTTAGAATACTAATGGATCCCGATTCTGGGATTCAAAATAATGGTTTGACTACCTTCAAGACGTATCCAGGTGGTAGGCCTAGTTCTCTAGGGCCTTGGATGTAAACATCTCGATTTAACTCTGTGTGAGATTGGACGTAAGATTGGGTAATGTCCCTTGTATATGGGATCAGGTCGGGATCGATGCGGTAATTGAGAGTGCTACTTTTTGTGAAAATTGTTGTATTGTAGGGTCTTTTGTCGCTAAAAAGGTGACCTCTTTATCGGAATAGTTTTGAGCGACGGGGTGGGACTTATTCAATACATCAACAGCATTTCAAGTTCATTAACAAACCGTAATCCAAAAATCCTGCAATTATTCTTGATCATTGATTCGTGGATGGGTCGGAAGGTGCCATTTCTCATCAATCGTTTTAGATCCTCCATCCTTGATCTGGCGAATGCTCGTTCTGCTGGAGAATGCCTTTTGACCGGCACTTTTTTTGCTACGTTTCCAATAACTACGTCATCTGGGTTATTTAGTCTCTGCTGCATGCGCTTCCGTGCTGTCGTCGTTGAGGTTGCCTGTATCATATTTTCATGGGTCGTTTTTGTCGAACTAAATACAGTAGACTATCATACCCAACGACCTACAAACAACATCTAGGCTCCATCTCACTATACAGTAACATTAAAAACCTCAACACGTGGGCGCCACCCACGAAACTTTTACACTACACATACTGTCTCCCTACTTTAAGCCACTGCACCTTTATCATATAGCTACTGTCTAATTCGTGAGTGGAATTCTTCTCCCCATAAGAATCCCATTCGCGTCTTTCCCTTCTCCTTCTCTATGGACTTATACTTTTCATCATGGTTACTGTGGACCAGGCTAATTAATACCTACCACTATTTAGGCTCCAACCTAAATACTGTCAGAATACTTCCAGCAGGAAGATCTCTAGCGCCACGCGGCACACGGAACCAACTTCAATCCAATTACCTTTACGCCTTTATCTACTGCCCAGAATTCTTTTTCCAGCGTTCTTCGCTTACAAGAACACCATTTGGCAACTCTCCTTTTCCACTCCTCCTTTCATTATTACATTACAATTTACAATTTTATTATTATTAATAAATAGTTCCCGTAAAGGTGTTGTCAGCTCAGTATACTCGTTCATACGGAGAGACTGGCATCTGCTCAGCATTCCCCTTTCATCGCCCGCCACGCCTTCTCTTTTACCAGACATACAACAACCGTCGCGCGCACTTGACATACGCCATTTATGCGTCAGCCTAACCTACACCACTCCTAAATCGACCTGACACACACCTATCCTAATTCCACACACTTCTCTTACACGTGGCGTAGTACCTAACCCAAGTGCCGATTGCCATCACTTTGGTCTATGCTAGTGCACTGTTCTACGTACACTTCGACAATCTGGATTCGTGTTCAAATGAACAGCTCCTCACCGTTTAAGTTGTTCGCCTTAATGTTTTTCAAAAAAGACAATATATATATATATATGCACATACAAAATCAACGAAAAATCAAGATACAAATATAACCAGATACTACACTGAACCGTTACACTAAAAATTAAAAACAAACAATAAAAAAACAAAACAACAACCAAAAAAGCATACCCACCAACAATAACGATCAACTATGGCCGAGGACGAAATACATCCGAGACGTCGACTTCAACCAACTCATTCCCGAGACCCATTCATCACATCGAGACCACCGTCCCAACATTCGAATGATCAAGCCGAACTCCTTTCCACTCAAGAAACAACCCGCTACAAACCCTATCTACGAGGATGCACTTCACCGTGCCTTACATCTGATCTGACTATTGATCTCCTCACTTTTGCAAAGGAATTTCTCTTCGAGTACCCGATGTCTGAGGGTAGCACTGAACCGCTATCTCCTAATCTACTTGTACTACTTGACGAACTGATTAATGCACTCCGACAAGTGGACTCGCTATTTAGAGAAGCATTCTGGAACATTCCCTTAACGCCCGTTGAACTCCCGCGCGAAATTGGGGACTTATATGGAATAACTGACACCCTCCTCCTCGCCCTACCTGCACTGCAATTAGATACTCCAGGCAACGAGAATAACAAACTTCTTTTCCACCTTTGGTTGGCATACGACACTAAGCGCTGTCACTTCTTCCTCTTCACCATAATTTCAATCTACCATCAATTCTAAATCCGCATCTTCTACTGGACCTCACCCATACAAAATCCACACCCAAGCACAAACTTACAGTTTCATTCGAGAGCCAACTTGATTTGAAAAAGTCCAACCCCTGCTCGCAACATCAAAAATAGGATCAACCCGAACCTCCCAAGGTCCAACTATTAAATCCCGCCAGACCATCATCATCTACTCAGACTAAGAGGCAACAAGATCACACTCGATGAAGAACCCGAACATCCATCGCGAACTGCCCCGAACCGATCACAACAACAAAATAATAATCAACAGCCAGGATCTAACTCCAACAATCCTGGTCAAATCGCACAATCCATCTCTTCACACTATAAGGAAAAACTCTTTTCAGGAGAATTGGATGCGAGCGTCAAAAAGACTCTTCGTGAATACGACTGTTACACAGAACAAATGGAACTCAATGATGAAAAAAGGCCCTGTTCTTCAGCAACATCCTTAAAGAACCAGCTCGCACATATTTCCTCAACCATCGTGCTTAAACCATAACCTTCGAATACATCGTCTCCCTAATGAGGCTTGAATATGACTCAAAGGATAGGCAGAAGGAAGCGCGATGGCGCCTGGATAGCCTAAATCTCGTTACCTTTATGTCAGAGAACTAGATTATGGACCCAGGAATAGACCTATCCAAGCTCTGAGCTTGTATTAACAGACTCAACCTTCAATGTCTTCTACTCTTCAGGAACGACACCTACACGCCCAAGAAACTTATCTCCGCAGTAGCATCCTTTTCATGGGCAAAACACACTAGCGCAAATGATCTATCTGGAAACCATAATTTTCAATCTTTCAAGACGGATTTGGCGCATAGCATTACTTTATATAAGGAATCAAAAAGTATAATGGAAAAACTAAACGACTCACCAAACCTGACGCTTTATAGCCAATATATGCACCAGCATCGCAGGCGTTTTGGTAACCGACCCTTCAACCTCTTCAACAACTCCAACGCCAATTCCAACCAAACCAACAACTTTAGGAACCATCTATCACCCTTCAACAGGAACCCTACCAGGCAACCAACTTTTCAACGGATGGAACCTAACCATAGACAAGACGGGCAACCCCAATGTTATCTATATGGAGCCACGCCCTGGTCTCCCTCCCCCGCTGCTCGCCGGGCTCGATGGAAACATACATAGCCAACCACCATAATAACGGTGAAAGTTCAACATTTGTCCTTGCCTACATCACGGGCAATACCGAGTTAAAAAAGGAGCACAACTAAGAAATTTAGTAAGAGGAAAATGAAGAACTTGACTACATGCATGACCAAAGCAACCAAAGCGAAGCAGCATACTTCTTAGATCAATTATCAACCATTATGGCACCAAACGACTCAAGAGATCCCGCTCTTAGTGAACAAAGTGATAAAAATATCATCCAATTGCACATCACCCGACCGATACTCGCTTCATCTAACCAAACTCAACCTTTAATTTGCGATCCACATACAAACCAGACCTCTTTTACCACATCGCCATCATCACATTCCTCAGCTCACATCATCAATTGGGAAAATATCGACATCTTCAAATCAAATTCCCCATTACGATAAAAAATGTGCCAGCCTTCTCCCTCGACTCCGGCGCGCCACGATCAGTAATTGGCAAACCTTCCCTAAAAAAGATAAATCAACATTTCAAAATCTTTGAAAATATTCTATCCCATTCCCACTTCTCATTCCGTTTCGGAGATACGATCCACAAATGACTAGTAATGGTATCATTCATACCACCAACTTTGCAACACGTAGACGACTCACTGGTAAACCTGGATGTGGTGGGCGTTGACATCGCTCCCCTTATAGGTTTAGACATCCCAGATGATCACCATCTCATGATCGACAATGTCTACAACCCACTAGCAAAGCGTCGTCAAGTAAACATTGGTAAGTCACTTA
Source organism: Odonthalia washingtoniensis (assembly GCA_032358235.1). Taxonomy (NCBI): domain Eukaryota; phylum Rhodophyta; class Florideophyceae; order Ceramiales; family Rhodomelaceae; genus Odonthalia; species Odonthalia washingtoniensis. The sequence continues at coordinate 17,821 of JAULBU010010035.1, forward strand.
TTACCTCGAAGATTGGTACTTACCACTTTTCCGAAGTAAATCAACTCACCTCCATACCATTATGAAACCCCAACCATATTGCACAATCAACTTTAACAATCAAGAAATTCATCGAATGTACCGCCACTTCTTTTACACTAGCCCCATCAAATTGTTCAACCTCCTTAAGCGCAGTCATCCAAGCGAATATGACTCCGAAATATTGAAGATCTTATTTGCCATTTCCAATCGCTGTTACCCTTTCTAAAGAATCATAAATGAGCCCAACTTTTTGAAGTGTCATTTCGATCCGACAACGCGCGATTCAATGAACGAATTTTCATGGACGTATTCGACCTGGAATATAAAAAAGCTAAGTTCCCCATCCTTCACGTGATCGAGGAGGAAACTCACTTCAGCGCTGCAACAAAATTAAAAAACATGTAAACCACAACCTTATAGAATGCATTAGCATAATGCTGGACCTTGATCCACACTGGCCTCCCAAATCGGATTATTGTATATCAATGTTCAAAGAATGGGGATCCCTTTATCAGAATCGCTGCGTTGGATGGTATTTGTGTTGGATGGACTGGCATCGAACCCCATAATGGTCTTTCTATTGCCGAAAGATACCATTAACCGATCCGTTTTACAGTCAAAAAAATCCTAATAGAGAACCTCAAAGTTGAATTTGAATTAGCATTGGCACAAGCTGGGAAGGGCATGAACGATACCACTGGCCCCGATGGCCTCTTTCCTTCAAGTCTTCTTTTCAACGAAATGCCGAGAACTTGCAATCCGATCGATTTTGGTCGCAGACTAACCACAAACGAACGTGACCTAGTCTTCCTCGCTATATCAGAGATGCGCACACACCTCGACCGGATGATGATCCAACGAGCCCTATGACAAAACTTCCTATAAGCAACGGATCAGTTTTTCGAAAACGGCGATAAAGTTCTAACCTGGCGTAAAAAAGGACACTCTAACCGTATAGGGGAATTTTTGGGCCCTTTCAAGGTTGACTACTAAAATCGCAAGTCCAGATTGGTACACGTATTTGACCTCCCCAACGGGAACTCAAGACTTTTCAACATATCACATGCCCAAAATTACATTCCCGCTACACAAGTTTCGAAATTACTGTTCAATGATATAAAGAGCTATTTCTCCCTCCTCACCTCCTCTTCTTCAGAGGACGATGTATTTCTTTCTGAGATAATGACGGAGAAGTATCCACGTTTTTAAACTCCGGCAATGATCAAAGCGAGACGATATGAGATTCACAAACTGATCAGACGTGGCACGTTAAAGGTCCTTCTTAAAGAAGACATCTATAAGAACTCAAAACGGCTTACTGGAAGGTTTGTATTAAGCCTCAAGTCAACCATTGACGGATCTATCAAGCACAAGACTAGATTCGTCATTGGAGGATATAGAGATAAACTAAAGGAATTTATGGCCCATTCATCACAAATTCTAAAGCTTCAATCAGTCCCTCTCCTACTCGCTTTGGCAACAGGTTTTATTTTTGACATCTAGACAGCCGATGTTACCCAAGTCTAACTTCAATCGGCGATACCAATAGCCAGAGATCTTTTTCTACAAAAATCCGTCCCAGAATTGTAACTGAGACCAGAACAGTGAATTAAAATACCCCGCCTCGTGTATGGACCCTCACAGTCCGGGGACTTATGGTACAAAAAACTTCATTCTCATCAACCCAAGGACCTTGGTATCTCACATATGGATAGTGACCCTTCCTTCCACTACATCCTCACAAACTTGGTACTTTCTGGAATGACAGGAAATTTCGTCGACGACTTATTAAGAGCTGGTGATAAAGAGTTCAAGCAGCTACAAAAGTCAACCGAACGAGCCTCCGAGATGAAACGTCAGAAACGCTACTCTGGGCCTTCCCGGGTTCCGCCCCAACTACGACAATTCTAACATAGTTCAACAAACGCAACGACATTATACGTCAAACATTCAACACCTTGAAGATTCTACCACCTTCTAAACTTTCCGCTAAATGCGGATGTGCCTGCCTTTGTTAACCCATACCAGACCAGATTGCACATTCGAGATATCAAGACTAGCGCAGGTGACCGAATCATCCTCTCTTCAATTCTTATAAATAAAGTAAACTTCCAGTCTGAACCTGACCCCGAAACTTTCATTACGTAGACCATAATGAAATCCGTTTCGCCTACGATAGGACCTCAATTTCTCTTGCGAGAGCCGCTTAACTGCACTTTACAAGCGCGTTTCTTTGTCCTACTCAACCCACATCGTATTCACATCCACCGCTTTACAAGCGCACTAAGATAGATACGCACCTCATCCATCTACTGTCATCTGTGACAATACGATCTCTCTCTGCCATTTTTCGTAGAGTGCAAGCACCAAAACGAGTTACTCGGAACGAAGGGTCACGAACTACCTTTACTGCTCCATTTCCTCCTCTGTGAGGTGCATTGCACTACAAAATCGAAAGGTGAAAATGGTACGTTCTTAGAAGGATAATAATTCCAAGCACGCATTCCAGACAGCCCTAAGAGACATAGGTGTGATGATTAAGGGAGGATAAGAGCGCATTTTGCTTAAATAGAGGTAAATGTGGTGCGAAAAGAGGGCACATGATAACAGTATACAGAAAAGGAGGGCGACTTCATAAAAGAAAGAAGAGCATATGGAAACGTGATGAAGTTACGTAACTTAAAAGTTAAGTAACAGGAATAATGCGGTCCGAAAAAGAGCAAATAGAACATTTTAGAGGAAAAATAAATGCATGCACGTAACTGAAAAGAGGGTATGTTGAAACAATAATTCGTTCATATGCACTCTTTTTGCACTGCTTTTACACACACTATGTATTGAAGGGAAGTAGGATGTAGATCCATTCGCAAATTAAATTATCCTATGCTCTTCGTATTGGATCCCACCAGTGTCTTCCTTGGGTGGAATGATGTTGAAGGTGTACTATGGAAGCATGAGCGGTGCAAGGTTGCATATGGCATGTACTGTAGCCATCTGAACCTTGCTTTGTATATTGGGCCACGTGTGGGATCCTAGAGGTTATGATAGGTATAGTGTGAGTAACATATATGGTACACAGTCCCCCGATTCGTGCGATGAGCACCTTGACATTAACCGGTGAAATTGTTTTTTAGGTTTGATAATTTGGTATAATTAGTACCAAAGTGCCAAGAAAACAATTTGTTGTTTGTATTAGTGTGTTATTATGCATCAGATGAGTGAAATTTTGTGATACTGAAGTTACCATAACACTTAACATGATGTTAAGTAGATATAATGCAATATACTTATGTTGCCATGTCTAAGTAGGTTGAAGCTACCTATGTTGTTATAACTACAATAAAAAAGAACAATATTTAAGATGAAGTGATATCAGTGAATACCATTATTATTTAACGGACCATTGTAGGAAATTCAGGTTACCATTTCTAAAGTATTTTGAATTTCCTTATTATTGTGGAAATATGCTTGTCTTACGTTGTGTATCTATTTTCATATTTAATTTGTTTTGATCGATGTTATGATGGGTGATATGTGGAGAAAAGTAGAATAAAAGATTGAATATCGGAAGTATGAGTATGACAGTTATATTTTACCATATGTGCGTTTTTCGGAAATGTTGTTCAGTGTTAAACTTATCGTAGGTTTTTAAATGTTCTTATTCATCATTTTCTGAGATGGTCGAAAGACTTGAGATATTCAATTCTATCTTTTGGATGAAGAGGTTCATCAAAGTTATGAATTTTAGAAGGAAAAAGGTATTGTAGAATAAATATGATCATGCGCACAAGGTGCAGTAGTTGGAGAGATTTAGATCACGAGTAGAATGTTGGTAATAGAGCGTGTTGGACGGGTGCATTATCATCCACTTCGTGGATTGACCTATGTGATGTCCAATTTCCAGTACTACTAGAAATTATTCATCACATGGACCAAGCCTCTCTCCGCGAAATAGTATTCCGCGAAGGTGGGATTGATCCATTGGTTTAGTGAGGACGTCGGCGATGTTTGCCCCGGATCTTACTAAACAAATTTTAAAAATCTCACCTTTCTTAAACCCTTGCCCCACCACAGCAACATCTAGCAAAAGTCTCGTCTCACTGGTACGTGAGCCTTTACTTTCTCTTTCACTTCGTAACAACAAAATAAATCCATACATTCTCCGCGAATGTCTAATCAGAATTTCTCCTGCTTTCACGTACACGTTTCCGTTTCTTAATCGAACGTGCCATTACAGTACTAGCGATTTTTGGAATCTAAAATGGACACCACCCCTATTGGTCAGGTTGGATAGATTTACAGGGATCATGCTGTTCCGTTACTTCTTTAAATTTAAATGGATCATGAACGGATTGTCGGTTTGTCTGAGGTGCAGGTATTAGCGTACTTGATGAACTGTGTGGTGATGTTTTTGGTATTGAATTTGTTGATGCTTGAGGGAGGATCGGCATCGGCGATGCTGTTGGTTCTACTCGGTCTTGCACATCTCCTTTTGTATAGCGTCTATATCTTCAATTTCTGAAAAGTTTCGAGTGGCCAAAAAACATTGTTAATTTTTTGAGATGTGAAAATTTTTCTCCAAAATGTTTTTGTACTGTATCAATAAAATGCACCTTATCCTGAATTTAACATTTTACTACACTGCAGATTTTGGCGCCAGTTTTGGGAAACGAAAAAGTTCGAGAACGGGCAAAATTTATAAAATTTGTTCTCCCGAATTCTTTTCACATTTCCGAAATGATATGTTACCAATTTTGACTGTCAAAACAATTTCTAATATCATCGAAAAAATTTTGACAGTCACAATTGGTAACAGGAGGATATTTTATTCATCCTTCAAATCTGCCACAAGCATGTCCAACCTACTATTTAAATTTGCCCATACATCTTGTGCCTTTTCTTCCTCAACCAAGCATGGATTGGACACGAATATTTTTAAGAGCCATGAAGGTTTGAAGCATAATGATAGACGACGGAAAATTGCCGTCGTGAAATGCTACCTCCATCACAACAAGTTGGTGTAATTAGTGATAGAATTCGAGTTGATCGTATCACTAGTAACTTGAACTACGAAAATGCTGATGATAACAGACAATACATGTCTACAATCGCAGAAACTATACCGGAAGGTTTACAAGATCCACTACCTGACGTGTCAGACGCTGAAAATAGTCAAGGAAATGTAGATATGAATGATATTATAGATGAAGTATTCTCTCTTAGTCAAACAATAAGAGAGAATACCTGTAATCATCTACTTTCAGTATTCAAGAAATATAGGGGCAGGTTGGACCAGTTCATTACATTTTTTAAGAATTTGGAAGATATACGCAAATGTGTGAAACGACGAACGAAATATAATCTGTTGAATAAATATCGCCTGAAAAGAACAAGAAGGAGCGTTGATGACAATGTTTTGAAAGGTAAAACTCAAGACGTCGTTGAAGAAGAAGTAATTGTTTTTCAAAACATCGGACAGAACAAGGAAAATCATTGGAATTGGATGACTCAATGATTCATCGAAACATATGAAGCAATTATTCACCGAAACATAAGAAGAAAAAGTGTTGGTAATGTTGTACAAAGAGTCTCAGGTTTTGATGGCAGTGATGAAAATGAAATAATACCTGCTGAAGATGTGATTGCACCTAGAAGTAAATGTAGAAGTGATGTAATTGGGAAAATAAAATGTGAAACTCGTGGTCCAAACGTTTCACGTTTTAAAAAGGAGCCAGTAGCGTAATGCTAGGAAAATAAACAATGTCACCAAGTGACATTCAAATTTATTTATGTAAAGCAGCTCCGATTTGAGAAGAAGTCAGAACAGGGAAGTCGAACAGTTCATCAACTACGTACTTTAAAATGGACATGTCTAATACGAAAAGTTATATTGGCCAATTATATATTAAAAAAAACATCTTTGTCATGTGTTTTCCATGTGTTACTTATGTAAATTATTAGTTCAGATAGAATAATCAGTCGTAGGTTCTTCGAGAAAGACATATTTGATGTAAAGCAGAGCAGATTTATAAAGAAGTCAGACCGTAGAAAGCACAAAGCGCACATCTGATAAAATATGCAATTTTGGATTTAAAACATTTCAGCTAGTATTTTCCATGTGTAACTTATGTAAATGATTCATTCGTGCGCTTTGAAATTTTTAATATGTGATCTAGTGTTTCCCATGTGTTATTTATGTAAATGATTCATTCAGAGAGAATCAACAGCAGTAGGTTCAGGTTGATGTGCGAGTTATGTAAATTATTCAGATAGAATGAATGAACCATCGAACGTTGATAGTGGCTTATTTCAATATTTCATTTGTTCAGATAGAAATTTCAAATATTTGATCTATTGTTTGCCATGTGTGACTTTGACTTATGTAAATGATTCATTAATGAGCTTTAGAATGTTGAATATTTGATCAATAGTGTGCCATGTGTGACTTATGTAAATGATTCATTCAACCTGCAGGGTGTCCGAAAAGTCTTTGAGCGATTTGGACAGCACATGAAGAGGAGGATCTAGAATTAAATGATGCCGGAAGATCCTGAATGAAAAATTAGCTCTTTAAGTTTTGTTTGAGTACAAATTTTTCGGAAAATTGTTGCCCTATAAAAAATTAAGTCGTGTT
>JAULBU010010046.1:0-24464 GCA_032358235.1 Odonthalia washingtoniensis
CGACCTTGTGAAGAAAAACGACGTGGTCACACAACTAATGGTGCATATTCGTCTGGGTCACTTGCTCGAAACGGTAGTCTTCGACTTGGACATTTATTAGATGGACCGTCGGGAACACCGTCTTCTGACGGAATTGGTGACAAAATGCGGCGCGGATGTGGTGTGAGAGGTGGTCGTGCAGCCTATTTCTTCGCGGTGGTTGAAGACTCTACTGGAAGAGCACCTGTGGACGCATTAAGCATAACGGCACCGCAACGCAGCATACACTCAGCATTGTCGGGGAAAACTATGCAAATAGCTGGAATGGGTGGCGGAGGAAGTGTGATGGGAATGGGAGGTGATCTTATGTCTTTGTCACAATTGCCTACTGCATCAGACTTTTCGCATTCGAGACAGACTGCGCTGGGGCAAGGATGTGATGATGGTGGAGCGGCAGCGGACAATCGATCTTACGTTGTGGACGGGACGGAAAGATTGACTGTGAACAGTAGTTTTGGTGGCAAGAAAAGTGAAAGTGATGGGAAAGAATGTGCGAAGGATGAAGCGCAGGAGGTGAAGGCAAGTGATAGAGAGTGTGATGTGGGTGGAGATGAAAGATGTGAAACAACTGCGACGACGGTGATGACTGGTAAAAAGACTAGCACGTGTAAGTATTGGAGCCCTACAAATGCGACGGAAGGGTCTTCATACCATTCGAAGGAGAAGGCGGCAACGGTAGAAGATGAAGAAGATATATTAGGGAGTGAGGATAGGATAGAAGCGAATGAAGTGTTGATGACAGAGGCGACGGGGACTGAGGTGTGCACATTGTCTGGTGGCACGGACGAGGAATCAGTGCAGTGCCCTCACTGTCCGCGGCAACTGCGGAATCAGGTGACATTACAGAATCATATAAAAGTGGTGCATCACCACAACGGAAACTTCCAGTGTCCTAAATGTGGACTGTCGTTCATGTGGAGGTCGACGCTTGCGAATCATGTTCGGCTGGTTCACGAGAAGCAACGGCCGTACGCATGTGACGAGTGCGGAAAGGCGTTTCGATGGAAAAGTCACTTACGCGAACACTTCTGGGTGGTGCACGAAGACAAGAAGCCGTTCGAGTGCAAAACTTGTGGGAAAACGTTTGGACGGAAGAATAACATGCAGAAACACATGCGAAAACATGAGGAGAACCATCGATAGTAGTAAATGAAACTTTAAAACTTATTTATTTATTTATTTATTTATTTATTTATTTATTTTTAACTTTTCTCTTGTTTTTACTGTCTTCCTAAAAATGTAAATTGCAATGTTCTTTTTTTTTCTAATTCCCCTTTTTCTTCTACACGTACACGTACAGTTACTTATACAGCTGCGTAATGCTTATCATAAGGAAAACTATCCAATCAAAATCCTGTTCATGTTAACCCCAATGACATTGGTCCATCCTATGCTTGGATCAATGACACCATTTCATTTTGATTGCTAATCTTCAACAACTTTTATAACTTTCTCATCGTAAATGAAACGTTTTAGACACAACAAGTCAAGGCATAGCCGCCGTCAACATAATATGTTGAAGACGGCGGCTATTGATTTAATCAATATTATTGATTTGAACTATTCCAGGAGATGTCTGAAAATTTACGAGACCACATATAGGTGATCGGAAAGTTGTTGCTGTGCACCTCTCATATTTCTGGAAGTGGTCCGTTTTAAGTAGCTTTTTCCAAAATCATGAAGAACATCGTCATGATTTTGGAAAAGCAGGGACATGTAGATATCGATTACACCACAACGACAATACCTGTAAATATGGTCACGAAGTTTAAGATATTATTAGTCAGGTTGGCACAAAATGATCTTCGAGAATTAAAAGCACACCATGGATCAAATAGGGTACACTTACGAACCTCAACCGGAAGGTTTACAAACTTCGCCTTAGATTTTTATAATCCCTGGAATCATCAATGGATAAATAAATTGAATTACTAGCAATAGATCCCAAATAATGTTGGTATTGTCTACTTGGAGGTTGTCGGTTTCGTGGACGAGTACAGTACCCAGCATGATCGGACGTACTGGATATAATGAAGCATAGTCAGATGTAATATAAACTGGTATTTAATATGGAAATAGCGCTTGGATGGGTATTTAAAGTGACTCTCTGAATTGCATATACCATACCTTAGCTTGAGAAAGACGAACATTGTTGAAAATGGAAATTCATTTGCAAGATGAAACCGAATCATTTTCGGCAATTAGTCATGAACACAAACTATTCAATCCCCATTTAGATAGTTACATAAATATCATCGTCGAAACAGATCAACTTCTGGAAGGTTTGAAAAACAACTTGTTGGAATGCTGCTTTTCAGAACTCATCACAGACAATGAACAGACGAAAAATTGAAATATATCTTTGTACTTTATTGAAGGAGATCGGATATTATATATATAAAATGTTACTGAGTCCACGTCAACAATCTACTGCCTCCTTACTCTCTTACCTTTGGTCATGAAATACTGCCCTTTCATTAACGGACTGCGTGTATATCCAATTGTATTACTTTCGAATCATTAATTTCAAATTCTGGTGCGCAAATTTACTAATTGATGAAATGGCTTGGCACTTATTTCATTCATATTTTAAGACGAAATGCACGACACAACCCGCTGATGTTTTTAAACTTTTCAAAAAGTTTACTTTTCAATGGCGCGCTCAATTTGAATATGGACAAGTGGAGGTTGTAGCTGACGAAAAATCATGGAGTGCTCGCGTGCAATTTATGGATTAACTGCGGTATTACGTGATGAAGACGATTGCAATTCTCATGGAGTGTCATTTTTTTGTCACGCGGTGTTTTCGTGATGGGCAAAATTTAGAAACTTGAGAAGAGGAAAGTAAAATATTTTAGAGTTCAGCCAATTGCATCGTGCCAGGTAGTGTACAGTACGAAACAGTTTGTGTAGTAGTAAAAAGGCTCCGTGTGCAGTAACCTATTTTCAGGATGTTGGGAATAAAATGAAAAGACCATGTCATACTGTATACAGTCCTGGCTACATTGCTGTAGAGAGGAGTTGTTACGGTTTGTGCATGGAAAAGAACAAGAACTATTAGCGGGAAAGACAGCAATGTCCTGTGTGGTATGGCGGAAGTGCAGGCATTGTGTTAACCTATCGGTGCATTTGAAAAGGAAATGCATGTGTCGTTTATAGGAGTAATGACTTATCATGGCTGTGAAATGATTGGGATGCGGACTAATAGCAACTAATGCCGAATGGCTTCGAACGTCGCCCGAAATTGAACGAAAAAGGCGCCGACATGTCATTATGTTGAAACGATTTTCGTAACCAAAAAAGCGTTTAGACTGGCTTGCAGTCACTACTCATGGCAAGCGAAAGCAACCTGTAAACATGCACTGTTATGGACAAGTTTATTTCATTTCTCTAAAAGTTGATCAAAATACAGTTGGCATTTTTATTCGTTTTTTTTTCTATAAACGGCGACGATGTGCAAACACACCCGTGCCGTTTTTACTGCGAAATTTTAAAATTTTTCCAAACGACTTTATTTTATTATTGCATACATTTTCGAACGTGTTCAAAGCCACGTAGCAAACACAGAACATACACATGTTTCAATCCCCCCACCGTATCCGTTCCCGCTGCGGTGTACTGACTTTGAAACTGTAGGGCATTATACAACACAGTTTACAACAATATACCGTTGTGGCCAATCAGCGGTTTAGAAAAGCGGAAATAATAGTTACCTCAAATATGGGCCCTAAAATCTATAGTAACGTTCGCCTTAAAAAAATTAAAATTAAATTGTAACTACTGTAAATGGTTTTTTGCTGACTTCAGCTTGTCAATGCGAGAGTTAGAATAGCCTATGGTAATAACTCAAATAAACAGTAAGGACTCATGTAACATTTAGTGCAGTTTTCGAAAATTCCCCAGCCCATGTCCCAACAACAACCCTCTTTATAAAATACCAGCACTACTCATTTCGAGAAAAGAGTCTTTAGACCGATTTAAAACCTTGAATATTTCTATACGGTTTGAAGGGAGACTAGCCTGCTCCAGCACCCAATTTACGTTTTAGCCATGATTTGGGTTTTCTATGATTATGATGAACACTAATTCGTGTTAAGAATTTTGATTAATAATAATAATATTTTGATTGGCAAATTTGTTTTGTTTGTGCCAAATAATTTCAAATATTATACAAAATTTGGAACAATTTTTAAATTTAAAAATATTCTTGGAAATTTTGTGTCCCAAGACAGAGAAACGTTTTGATTGAAAGAGAGTTGCTGACTTTATGTTTTGATTTATAATAAGACTCTCGACTCATAACTTATTTTTGTCTTTTCTTTTTATTGGAAGTTAGTTTTTGATTACTGAAAGACTGAAGAACTGCAATTGAACCAAGATTGCCATGATTAATTTCGCTTTGACTAACAATAAATATCTATATTTGAATGTGGAATACAATTAATACTTAGATTCTGCTGTTGTTATTGTAGGAGACAAGTTAAATATAAAATTCCACCAGAACTACTCTCCCTTGTTCGATGAAATTGTTTATGGCAACCTGATACTAGGTATCTTTGCAAGACCCAACGTTAAGACATAATCTATGAAATCTCGTCGGTGCATTTCTAGCGAAGAAATTAATTCATATTTAGTCAACACTATAGAATTCACTTAAGAAATGTTGCATTAGTCTCATTAGTATTTTAATTTTTTGACAGAAAGAAGTCTATTCTTCGCAATCCATAAGTTTAAATAAAAATAATAAATAAAGTTACCCTATCATCGAGGTTCGATCATCATAACCGTGTTTTCCAATGCCATCGAAACCCACGAATGTTCTGTTGGATAGCAACGTAATGTGTATCTATTCTAGTATACCAAGCAACTGACCCGGCTAAAGCACACGGGGAAGTTCCAAATGAAGTTATTGCGAATTGTACAGCTTGATTCTTTTTCTGATTGAATCTATATAATGGCCCACCACTGTCGCCAGAACAGGTGTCCGTTCGGCCAATTTTTGGAAAACCAACTGATACTGCGCATAGCATTGAAGCCCACTTGAGGTAAGGCCTCATGTATTCCTTTTCAATTTTTTTACAAACATGAAATGGCTTTAAAACCAATTTTGTTCTCATAAGTTGAAGAGGGGTGTCTCCATCACTATTCACTGTACCATACCCTGCAGCATTGATAATAGCACCCACGGCTGGAGTTTGCTCTCTTGGAGTTGCGAGTTTAATAGGAAAGTATTTATATTTCGGGATTCTTCTTTTCAAACGAGCCATAGCAATATCATGTCGATAGTCAACGAAATTTGCTGGGTAATATTTTCGATGGACATAGAAGGATTCAATCTCAAACGGAACTTGGTCTGTGTTTTCACGGCGTAAATATGGATCTAGATCCCCAATAAATGCATATGACTTGTTAGCAATGGCCGTGAACTTAGCATTTGGACTCATCACACAATGTGCTGCAAGTAATAGCCATTTTCGACGTATGACTGTAGCTGTACAAACTTTCCTATTTGGAAGGTCTGAGAAATGTAATATTACGTTTGCCAATCGACTTGCAATGAATTTTCCTGCAGGTACTCCACCGACAATTCGATTTGTTTCTTTTGTTGATACTGCGAAAGTGTTGATTACGACAATCAGAGTAAGAAACGTTAATAGTGAAGGTAGTGACGCGAAGAATGAAACCATGGGAGTAGTATGAGTTGTGCTTCTGGTGGTCTGGAGGAATGTCTGTTCACGAAAAAAAAAAACAATATCGTCTTAACAAATTCGTATCGTCGGTAGTAGATAAGCCGATAAGTAGACAGCTCGGTACAGCAATGAATATAGACTTTTACAACCCCGATTGGCTCTGCTCTATCGGATATAAAATAACCAATATAACCGTGAAGTGTTGTTTGCAGCAGGGTCAGCAGAGATGGCATTCATCTGAGAAGAGAAGGCGTCACGGACATCACACGAGGTGCAGCTTCATGTGTAAGGAGAAGTGTAGCTAATGACAGTGGTCTGTTTAGTTGAAACGTAGACGCTTCTGTCGTGATATCAGGACACGCCAACGCAAGGAAGTTTCTATTAAAAGTGTGGGGCCTCATTTAATATTTAATCTGCTATTTAATCTGGTCCAAAAAGACTTCTTACTTGGATGTTTTTCGAAAAAGGTGTTCTTCTTTTGTTCAAGCTCAACACATGGAAGGAGACATTGGACTGATTACTAATTTGGCTTGTAAATTGATAAAAATAGGGCTGCAGGGCCGAAATGGAGACATGGCTAGACAAAACATCACTGGTAGCACGTGCAAAATTCCGATCTTTTTATTTTAGAGAATATTCTGGCGGAGGCGCAACAGTCTTCGTAGGGAATTGCATAGATGAGGTGGGTATCATCACATAGGTACTTGCTGTGAGAGATTGTACGGGAAATACTGACTGGCTGACTGGCTGACTGGCTAACTGACTAACTGGCTGACTGGCTGACTGGCTGACTGGCTGACTGACTGACTGATTGATTGATTGACTGATTGACTGGGCCTGATGGAATTTAGCAGAGGAGCAATCGTTGAGTTCGACATGTCGGTGGAGAATAAGATGTTGTGGGTGGAAGCGGGAAGCTATTGTCCCAATCATCGTACACTTAGCTCCACCTTGGTGCCGTTCAGGATGTGGCGTCAACCTTCACCCAATCATAGTTCCTTATTTCAAAAACACTTTTCACTCATTACACCGACACTAAGTGTCGGTACCAGAGCAAGTTTTGCTCTGGTCTTTGAAGTATTGAATTTTGAAGTAATGACATCCGCTTATTGTTCATGAGGGGGCACGTTATTACGGAACGTCATCTTTTTCTGTAAACATTTTGATGACATACAAAACAACATACGTATAGCCACTGTATCCACTGTACAATCCTGGCCAATTTTCTGACCAACCATTTCCATAGCAAAAGCCTTTCCCACATTCCATAGACGGAAAAACAAAACACAAAGTTGTTTACAGACGCTGAAGACGTCGGACGGTTATGACATCGCCCACATTGACATCGCCATACTGCTCACTCTGAAATATGCATTGCTGTACAGTGTTCGGCTGTCGGATTATGTGGTGACCATACATGACAATGTCAATGACATTCATGTCATGATAATACAATGTATAGTAATGTCATTACTATAGCATGACGATTGATTGTACATTAGAGCATTATAACCGGTGTACTATATCCCCACAAAACGGCAAAAGAAAATTGAAACGTGTGCTCTTTTGGTTGACCAGCGTTAAATCCCCAAACGGCACATTCGCTATACTCAAAGCCTCATTCACCGGTGATGTAGCACACTGCCGCTATCTAGCGATCAGTGTGCACATCCCCTTTGAGGCTCCTCTCTTGCTCATCATATCATCTCAATCATTTGTCTCACCGATAGCCTTTCTTCATCATGAGTGGAACGAAGAGCGCAGATATATATATCAAGCAGCGACTATCTTTACATTCTTTGCGATGTCCGCATGTATCACAATGCGGAAAACAATATCCAAGAAGCGTGGGAGAGAGGGATCTCTCCCAGGGAAGGCGAGGAACATTGAGATTGGGAGATTTAGCGGAGGTGAGCAACTTAAACGTGACTACTTCTTAAACGACAGAGAATTAAACGAATCAACTAAGCTATACGGTTCGACGTTCACCGAGGATGAATTTGAAAGACGCTTTCGAATGCCTCGTTCTGTTTACATGCGTATGCGAGAGGCTGTTTTGGAGTGCGATATGTACTTTAGGTTTGGTCACGACTGCACCGGATTGCCTTCAGCCACAACTGACCAAAAAGTAGTTCGGGCGTTGAGACAATTAAGTTTAGGAATGGGTGCAGATGCGGCAGACAAGTATATTAGACTGAAGCAATCTGCATTGAATGAGTGAAGAAGAATATTTGTACGTGAAGTCATACCCTGCTTTGGTTCCGAGTACTTACGTCGTCCTACTCTTGAAGATGCAAAAAAATAATGGATCGTCATGGGAAACTTGGATTTCCTGGCGCATTAGGTTCTTTAGATTGATCAGGATGGGAGTTGGCGAAAGGTTCTGCAGCCGAACAACGACGTAAAATTGGAAAGAGTGGAAGCCATTTTGGCTGCTTCTCCTTTTTTTTGACCGTTGTTTGTTGAGCGGCCAGTGGATCTGTCATTGCCTTTGATGAAGTAGCTAGGGGTGGTGCGTTCGCTGGTGTAGACGGTTAGAATGTAGTTGTTGGAGGTGGTGCTGTTGTTGGAAGTATCTCTATCACTGTTGAGGATGCTTGGAATGATTCGTTTTGGTTGGTTGCTGGGACTGCAGGCTCTGTTGGAACAATCTTCGTTATTATCCTTGTGTTGTCTTGCTTTATGTTCATAGATATAATGATTGAGGACGAAGATAGACCAAAAATGTTGGATGGGTTTAATTAGAAACAGATAGTCACAATGATTCGAACGTATCCTGAAAATGGACCGTTTCGAAGATAGCGTATCCGAAAAAACGTTCGCCAAAGATTCGCATTTGGCGTAACTTTTAGCGTATTTCGCTATATTTCTTTTGAAGGGTAAGAGAACTTACCAATTGGCGAATGACAAATTTCACTGTATTTCTCCATAAAATTTCTCTAAAAAACTTTCTTTGTTGTTTTGCAGGGATTGAAGCCACCCGTGATAATGCTCTTATGATGATAATACATAACAAAAGATTGATGACTGTAGAAAGCGACGACGGGTGATGGCGACGAAAAGAAAGAATGCACGAATCATACGACGGAGGGGTAGTGATAATTACCAACGGACAAAATGAGAGCCCACGATATGATGGTAAAAAGACAGAACAAAGTGAACGGGAGAGAAAGCGCACGTGCAGTGAGACGCACGAAGAAAATTATGAAGGAGAAAAGCACATCGTTTGTGTCAGGGACATCATAGTCCGCTTGGAGGATAAGCCATGACCAAAATTGTACACAATTGTAGTGCACTACACAACGGAAGAAAGACGAGACACTAAAGGATGCTCTGGTCCATTCTTTCCGAGTAGCTTGTATTGAATTCACCCAGGTATCAGTGACGTACCGAATAGAGGACGTATAATTTAATGATCTAACGACAAGAGTAGATGGAGAGATAGAGAACGCATACTAGAACTGGGTGTACAGAAGGTGCTTGAATGTCCCGTGAGAGGGGAGTGGAATCAACATTACAGCCGGATATAGCATGGAAAAAGAAATAGGGAGTAATAGTTAAGTTTTTAACAGGATTGTGCTTGGTAGAGTTTGATCTTAGTGTCAAGCATGGCTTTTTTACATATCTCTGGTCTCCTTTGGATTTTTTTATGTGGCCGTCAGTGAGTTTACCGCCAAAGATGTTGGTGGTAGTGATAGAACAAGCACAAATAGTACGAGAGCGGTTGAGATATGAGGTTGGCAGTTGTACTCATGCATTTAAGTTCCGGTGTTTAGGTCCAAATAATTGGAATGGTAGTCCAAGTAGCTGCGTATCGTGGAATTTATTGTCAGGTTGTATCTTTCGACTGGACCATTTTTATATGCATAGTATGTCTTGGTTAACGAGTTGTGTACGTTTAGGATGTGGAAACATCTTGGAAGAATGATATAGTAAAGCACCCTTCATTATTGGCACGGAAGTTACTTAGGGGTTCCGAGTTCCGCAGTGGAATAAAAATTCATTAACGAGGTGATTAGCCACTTCAGTTGCTTATAAACACTTCATGGATACGATTTTGGTAATCTTGGTGAGCGGTATGATATTACTAGTATATAATGGTTTCCACGGACCGTATTAATTAGTTTTTCCAAGCGTTCGATTGCGACGGATTACAGAGGAGCAGTAGCCGGACAGAAATGGATATCCGTTACATTAGTACGAATTTTGATGCGATTGCAGGTGCAAGTTAGAAATCACCGTGCTGTGGTATAGATACAGAATGCGAACGCAGACCAGTACATGTATCGAAGACTTGTTTCGTATACTTTACTCCATCCTGAGAATCCGCAAAGTATGAAGTAATGGTGTACCTACTTTTCGACTTCCGGACGAGTATTCCGTCTTCATTGAAGCAAAAAGCTAGAACCACCCCTCTACGAGTTTGTGAAGTTCGTTTTGGCAAAAGTCGTCGAATTGTTGATTAATGATCAGCTCCTCTGTGCAGATTTATTGGAATAACGGGTCTGATGGTGTTGGACCGGGTAATGTACCGAGCATAGAATCTGCTGATAAGTCATCCAAATAGTTATAATCAGGTAATTGTAGTCCAGTATTTGTGAGTGAGGCTGTTGAGCGAAAGGAATATATATTTCTGGTTGTTGGTATTATCGTCCTGAATAGTGAATTGTAGTGCAATGAACTCCAGAAGATGGAGGTAGTGGTCACTAAAGGGTGTTCGGGTGCCCTTTTGTCCAAGTAACTCATCTCAGGCATTGCACTCCACCAGTAGTAGGGGAGGTAGGGGTTGAATAGTTATTGGAGGCTATTAGGCGAATGTATCGCGCCGTTGAATAGATCAGACGACGTGAGTCGTGAGTCGGGAGAGCCACGGAGTTTATTACCGCGTATGACCAGAACAGACTCCTAGAGGGGGGATGGATTGGGACTGGTGTTAACCTGCGGAAGAACGACGGATGATCCGATGACGCGCTCGTAAAACGGTGAAAGTTTACGTTGAATGGATGAGATCGAAGGGCACCGGTCTGGTCCGTTCCTCGTAAGGCGATGCCGACGCGACTGGAACGGGAAAAGTTGATGACTTACCGTAGCCAAAAGAGCTCCATGATTGACAACGAAATGCAAGTTTTGGGGGTAGGTTCAGACTAGAAGGATGCTTGTCTCTATTAGAATTAACAAGGATGTGAGGTCCAAGTCCCTTTAAGTAGGATCCACCTGCCACCCAAGTGACGGGTGGAGGATCGTACTGTAAATATCGGACAGAAAGTCAGTGTATACTGTACACTGACATCGAAAAAACGTGGCGTAGGGGTAAATTACTGGAACGCGGAAAAGTCGGAGAGAGTGACATAACGTCACACGAATGTCACGTTTTCGTGACGGGATGTGATATTAGTCACGATTCTGTATGGGTACTGTAGGCGCGACGATTGAGCTCAAAAATTTCTAACACATGTTACAATGAATTGCACCACACGACCCCCTCTTTAAGAGCAAGAAGACATGTTTCGGACCCAAAAGGGTTATGTTGACCATTACTTCATTCTAATCATTGAAGTTGTTCTAGCGACTTCGGTATGTCGAAAGATTTTCCGTTCGTTCCCGTCTTGTTATCCTTTCTGTCATTTGACGTTCGTTCATTACCGGAGTTTGTCCGTACGTTTTGTTGCTAAATCACCATGAGTATTGTTGATATTCCAACTGACCTTGTCGAGTCAGCAGTCACAACCACTTGAAAACTCGCGGAAAAGTTTTAAAGATTTTTTCATTTTTTTGATTTCCTCTACTGGTTTAGAGTTTGAAGGTGTTGACTATCCACTTAGTAGAGTGTTGAATTAATATTGAGGTTATGTTGTTATACCTATCCACGTATTTCGTGTTAATTTCTCCGGCCTATGGTTGTTATAGTAATCCGTAGGGTAGGTATTCGCCTTCATTCCCTCAGAAATGAGTCGGTGGGTCAGGTTGATACTACGAATTTGCATTCGGAATGGGTGCATACGGACTTAGTTCGGAAGCTACCAACAGACTAATTGAAGTTGTGACTGGTTGCCCCACACGAGGTGTGGGGTTGAATGAACATAATATCAGACCATGTCTGTTGCGTGAAATATTTCCTAACCCATAATTAGGGATTGTGGTCGTTTGCGAATGTAAATTAGGTAGTGGAAATTGTAGATTAAGAATTTTAAATTTGGGAGTATCGGATCCGATTGATCGGGTGAAGGCGATAAGGTTGAAATGATGAAGCAACTCCCAAGGGAGGTAATGGTTTTGTTATTGATGTTTGATGCCCTGAGCGGGAGGCGTAAAGTCTCGGTGATACGAAGGAGCGGTAAAGTTTGTCATTTCCAGATAAGTGTATCTGTTAGGTTAAAAAGCACCTAGAGGAACGCCAGTCACCAATCCTCCCTCATGGGTGGGGTGTGTGTTGTTGTTGTCGTACGAATTGGAAGCCGGGAGATAGGAAGTATGACGGACAGAACTTCGGTGGGATCAACCCGACGAAAGAGGTAAGGTTTCACCAATTGGTGGGAGGAACGTCGGGTTTGACGTGTGCGTGATGTTGATGGCCGATTGTGGATCGGAAATGTTGATGAACGACATGGAGGGCGTGGGAAGTTTGGCTACCACCAGATGGTGTTCGTTGAGAGAGGTTACATTGAGTGGCATTATGTATGTCGTTGCGGAAATGTTCCGTATTTGTTACCGCTCTCCACGTGGGGAGATATGTGCCGTGTTGGAAACAAGTGATGTGAGCATGTTTGTGTCGGGCCGCGTCCCAAAGATATGCGTTTGTTGTGTGGTTCGACTCCCAGTGTAGGTAAGAATGCTGTCTAGCCGATAGGGAGTGTTGTAATATCGTCACGGTAGTGTGTGTGATGTCGTTTTGGAGTCTGAGTCCGTTGCGGATGGTTTGTTCGTCCGGCGTTGTCGGCGTTGTTGTTATGTTGGAGCCATGCGATGAGCTGTATTCATTTCACAATTTACTGTACACGTGTACCAAAAAACGTTTTATTACACGTGTATTCTCATTCGACCGTCTAAACAATAACGTCTATATTATCGATGTGAATGGCACTGTAACACCCACGATGGCGCTACAGTCCAACTAACATTGAAATCCTGTTCCAATTGCCTTGCCAGTGGAGAGTTTTTTTCATTTCCCCCTTCGGTGGTGTGTGTGATGTTGAGTAGGAGTCTGAGTTCGTTGAGGATGGTTTGTTAGTCCGGTGTTGTCGCCACTGTTGTTATTTTGGCACCATGTGGTGAGTTGTATTCATTTCACAATTTATTGTACATGTGGACCAAAAAACTTTTCTTTACACGTGTATTAGAAATTGCTTATTTTGTCAGGGAATTATTCACTGTTCGACCCAATTGGTTGTTTTTGCATTTGGTTGTTGGTACCGGCCACCAAATTGGTGCCTGTTGGCCAATTTAAGTTGGTTTCATCCCACCATTGCGTTGTTTATGTTATTCGGCAGCTACATCCCCATACGTTTATGGTAGTTCACTAGCTTATTTTGCGGGAGGTGCCTGATGGGCTGCCAGGTATCTTCTCCCGGCGGGTAACTATACCACCTATTTCTGTAAGTTGTTTCTCCTATATCCGCGCTCGGGTGCTTTTCGTCGGTATTTGTGCCGTTGTCTACTATCAGTTCTATGACGTACTCCTCTGCTCCTACCGACCGTTGGTAGTTGTTCTGCTCATGTGTTTCTGGTTCCCCCGTTGGGTTGGGTCGCCCTCCGCTTGTTACGAGTTGTTGTCATCTTTTGCAGCCTTATCAACTTAATCTTCAATTACATCTTCGTTCTCACCCGTAGGGGTCGAGTCGCTATTAGTCGGCATTGGCCGTTGGTGTCGAATCTGTCACCAAGTCTGTATTGTGTCACGTTGATTTTATTAGAAACGCGGGAAACGTAAAATAAAGGTTAAATAGTCTGGACGTACGGACTGGACGTTTATTTTTAATCGCTATGCAAATAAAGAAATCACAGGGGTTATGCAAATAACGAGTGTGAGTAATTAACTGAGCAAGAGTTACGAAATGAATCGTGTTATGTTGACCTTTCTCCCTGATACGATGGGTAGCTTTGAAGATTCTGGGCCTGGAAATTACGCTAGTAGTTCCGACAACTCCCGTAGGTTCAGAATTGTCAAATGACCGCTAAGTCACCTTTTTCTCTACAGATTGATCGTTAGTTCGTCGCAGGCGGGAGTATTTGGAATCCGGGTTACCCTTTCCCTTTGAGAAACTTTAGAAGCTGATGATCAGTGAAAATGTTGTAAAATGTCTACCGTCTTTATTTCTTTCTCCCCCATGTCGAGGCGGCGTATGTATACTAAATCAAGATTTGGTGTTCGCGAACAGAGGGTACACGTGTGATGGGATCTACCGTTCGCACCCGAGGGCACTGTATTAAATCCTGTTAATTATCATTTGATACGTGTACCGGGAAAATAGTATTCGTTAATTGAATAATTTCTCGCCACGTTACAGTCACTTTTGTGTACTGTATTTCACTGTTGTCATTTGTTCGATTTCCTTATAAGCGGTGCCTATAGACCGTACCCTGTTACACTTTCTTCTGTTCTCCCTTCGCCTGGTATGGTATCATCGTCTTCGTCCTATCTCGTCATTCATCCCTCGTCTTCATCCTATCTTGCCGTCATCCTATCTCTTCGTCATCCTTTTTCGCCGTCATTCTACTCGTCGCCATCCTATCTCGCCGTAATCCTATCTCGCCGTCATCCTACCTCATCGTCATCCTTTCTGGTCGTCAGCCGCGGCCTCTGTTGTCGCGGTTATTCTACTTATCCCCTTCTTCTCTCTTTCTTTACTTCTCCTCTTCTTCCTTCTCCTCGTATCTAACTCCTCCTCTCTTCTCTCTTTCGTTGGTTGTCTCGCCCCGTCGTCGTATGAATTGAAGTATCGATGGTTTTATCGACGGTTGGACTTATGAAGAGTTGCGGTTAGTCCGGTTTGTTATCCGCTCGGTGCATCCCGAGTATTGGCAGCCGCCGAAATTGGATAGTCCTCAGGGGCTATCTCCTCCTCCGTCAGTGGGCGTATGGATTGTTGAATCTCTTCTAGGGTGCGTGGTTAGGGTGCCAAAACTACCTGTGATCGTGAAACTCTCTCAACCGACCTGTAGGGTCGTTCGATTACAACTGTATTTCCTGTAACATTATTAACCCTGTAGGGGCCGTCTGCTACTGCAGCCAGTTTGTGGCGGTGTTCACGTTCATCCAGTCTTTCGACTCGTAGAAATAACCAGTCGTCTGGTAAGATTTTTGCCGTCTGTCTTCTTAGTTGGTTATCGTAATTGTGTTTATAATGGGCTTATACCCGGTAGAGCTTCCCCTTCGTCTTGCGAAGTGCCATTTCCAACCATGTCTTCCAGGTATCCGTGGCCTAATTTGGAGTTTGTGATCTTGATGCTTCCGTTTTTAAAGCCAATTCTGGTGGTGGGTGTGACAAAACCAGATCGAACGGTGCTAATGTTGTTCAACTATATGGCTGGCAATTGTAGGCGTATGTTAATGTGCCGGTATAGAGGTCCTAATCCTTGGGGGTGATCTACCAAGCAGCTACATATTGCGCACTTAATGTTCCTATTGTATGTTTCGACTTGTCCATTCGTCTGGGCATGGTACGTCGTGGTAAAGAAGTTGTGTACGTTCAAGATCTGACACACTTCTTGAAAGAACTTGGCAGTGAAGCATCCTCCCTTATTGAAGATAAGTAACTTCGGGGTCCCGTAGTTGAAGACCCACTCGTTCACGAAGTGTTCAGACACTTCCGTTGCTTACAACCCCTTCATGGGTACGGTCTTAGTAGTTCTATGAAGAGGTCTGATATTACCAGTATGTCCTGATTAACGCGTGCCGTCTTGATGAGCTCACCCAAGACGTCGATGGCGACCTACTAGAGTGGTACCTCTACCGGGAATAATTGAAGTTCCGTTGTTTTCTTACGAAATTTAGTGCGGTTGCGGGCACACGTTGGAAATCGCCGTGCCGTGCCGTAGCGATCAACTGCGCATGCAGGCCGGTATATATGACGGAGTATAGTCTGGTACAGTTTCCTACCTCCAGAATGTCCGCCAAGTCTGCCGTATTGATGTATATGAAATACTAATGCTTTCAAGGCATGCGGGATGATTATTTGAGGACCCTTTTCAGCTTTCAGGATGATTAACCCGTCATCGTTGAAGCAGAATGCAGATCCACCCCTCTTCAAGCTTTTGGAGAACGTTTTGGCAAAAAGGGTCTGATTTTTGCGTGATGATCAACTCCTCGATGGAGATTTGTTGAAATAACGGGTCGGACGGTGTCGGACACGGTAATATTTCAAACGCAGCGTCGGCTGAGAAGTCGACCAAGTCATCTGAACCAAAATTTGCCATCGTCTTCCGACGTGTCTATTTGGACGTTATCAATCGACAGGAGAACGATTTCATGGGTGTTATTATCTTCTTCTGAATGTTGAATTTTGGAATTTCTTATTCGTCATCTGCTGTTGTTTCCCCGGGTGTGTGGAGGCGTGACAACGCGTCGACCTGCGTGTTTCCTTTACCAGTCTTAATCTGTATGTTGAAATTGAATGCGGCTAGTCGAAGTCATCGCATGAGTCTGCCTGATGGGTCAGTTACGGTAAGCAACCAGACAAGCGCTGCTTGGCCTGTGTACAAGACGAACTTCTTGCAGAGAAGGTATGGGCGGATGATCTTGAGGGCACATACAATATTGAGGCACTCGCGTTCAGTTGCTGAATACCCCTTCTCGGCTTGGTTCAATAAACGAGACGAATATCCGATTGATTTTCTTTCCCCATCCGGGTGGGTTTAAATAGTGCACATCCTACTTGGTAGTTGCTTGCATCCGTGTCGACGGAATACGGGAGGTTTAGTTGACGTAACGCCAGTATGGGCGGGGTGCAAAGGGCCTCTATCAAAGAGTGGAAGGATTAGAGTTGCTCCTCATTCAGTTCGAATGAGTCCGGATATTCTTCTTCAACAGCTCGTTAAGTTTTGAAGTGGTGTTTGTGAAGCTTAGTTTGAACCGTCTGTAGATGTCACAGAGTCCTAGGAAGTATCGCAATTACGTCTTTGACGTTGGTGGCTTAGATTTACGGAATAAAGCCGTGTTTGATCGATCTATTTCCAGTTCTTCTTGTTTGATGACGTGACCGAGGTACTCGACGGTACTCGTGAAGAAGTGGCATTTCTTGATTTTAAAGGCAATGTCGGCTGCTACGAAGCTGGTTAGGATTTCATCCACATGCTTGATGTGTTCCTCCACCGACTTGGAGTATATAATAACATAGTTGAGGTATATGAGATAGGCCTTTCATTTGTATTTGGTCAGTATGAGGTCTACCGCGAGTGGAAATGTCACGGGAGCATTTGTGAGTCCGAATGGCATTCGGTTGTATTGATACGTGCCCACGTGGCATACTAATGTGGTCTTTGGTTTGTCGGCTGGCTTGATTGGCACTTGCCAGTAACCAGAATATGTTTCCAAGGTTGGAAAGATCTTAGCATCCCCAAGTGAGTCAATACACTAGCCCCTACGAGGAAGTGGGTAAGTGTCTTTTACGGAAGCTTGGTTGAGCTTCTGGTAGTAGATGCAAAACCGGAGTTTATCGTCTTTTTTTCGCGCGAAAAGTACAGGCGCTACCCATTAGGAATAGGTTGGTTCGATCATTCAAGCTTTGAGCTGTTTCGTAACCTCGAATTGCTCGAGTTCTCTGGTCTTCGGTCCAGCCCGATACGGTGGAGATTTGAACAGCCTTGTGCCGGATATGAGTTCGAAGGCGTGTTCGGTGAAATTGATGGTCCTAAACTTTCCGAGCTACATGGGTTCGTGCTTCTATAAAATGGCCCTGATTTGGGAATGGTGGTCCTAGGGTACTCCTAGTGGTATTTCCGTCGCCTTGGTTGGCATTTTGTCTTGATCCATATGCGATTTTCGTATATCCGCGAGGTGTTTGTTGATTAACACTGGATCTTTACCGTATTTATGTCGCTTCCGGAACAAGGAAGGTGTCTGTTTCGCTTGTTCTGACTCTGGCACTAGACGAAACATTTGAGCGTGACAGCTATTCCACTCGACAAGCGAGATTGGGTGCGGGCTTGCGTTAGAAATATGTTGGTTTAGCAGCAGTGTCTTTGGGTGTTCTCCAAATTTAGCAACTAATATAGGGAATGATTTTTCGCCTGTTACGTCAGCTATTCCTGCGCACGCAAGAAATAAGTGGTTCTATTAATGGCGTGATGTTCGTTCCACGAGGACTAATCCTTGGCGTGCTGTCGTGACTGGTATACACGTTTACGTCCCCGGTCGTGTTACCGTGTGTTCTACCAAATATATTTTTGGTTACGTCCTCCGCTTGGCGGCCGTGTATTCCTATTTCTCCGGCAACGGCGGAGCTTCCAGGAGTCTTTTGTTCAGTATCCTAACGATTGGTACTGTCGTGCCGTCATCGAGATCTACTAACCACTTTCGCGGGCGGATGGCTTCGACATGCTTGTCGCAGAAATCACAACTGAGGATGACCGATGTTGCCAATTGGTCAGCCACGTAAAATGTCAACATTTCGGATTGTGAATCGAGTTGTGCGGCCAAAGTTATCGTCCCCGCCATGTTGATGGGCCTGTCGTTGGCGTCGCGTATATTGGTTGACCATTAGAGGGGATTGATGAACTTCTCTGACCCATATGGTAGGTCGGAGCTTCTAATAAAACTGGAACCGGCACCGGTATCCAGGACAGCCGGGAAACGTTGAGTTGAGCGTAAGGATAGGCCAAAATTGGCATATAAGCGGTAATGGCACCTGGAAAGTACGAAGACCGCGCCTCGATTACTTGTGCGTGTAACTTTCCACCACTGGCATTGCAGAAAACCGAAAGCAGTCGTCGAAAAGTTGGTAGCCTAAAGGCTAATCCTGCGTTTTTATTAATAGAATTTAAAGAAAATAAATATATGTAAGTGTGAGTATTCTTCGGCTACTTAAGGTGTTACTCGTGTCCGCTGTTCAAATGAAGGGCAGTGTGATGGGTATCCCTGGCTCAATTGGGAACCTTTACGGGTTACTGATCAGATTATCACGGTAGTTCCCTTCTCTCAGCTGGATTCGCAGCTGGGATGATCCGGGACGCGGCGCACACGTGGGAATCATCTGTCACATGACGCAGGGGTTAACCTGCTCAGTGCGTGTATAGTGGATCGATTTCCCCCTTTCCTGGAGTTATTGACGGTTAAGTGCAATATTAGCTGATGCCAGATCGTTCTGTCGTTCTGTTCGTAAATGTCTACCTTTTATTAGTATCTCAACAATCCTTATCGGGCTGAGTTTAAATAGCAAAGTCTACGTCTTGCTGGATGAGTACAAGAATAGCTATTTATTCGAATTCCCTTTTGCGGTGTCAGTGTTATATTTCAGAATGTTGGATTCTTGAATGTAGTATAAGCGGCTAACCTGTACACGTTTGCCGAGATGCAGTGTAGTGGATTGAACTTGGTTTTCAACAGATAATTAAATATGCAAATTGTAGATGATATTCATTCGATTGCTCTATTGCATCCGCATACTGTAGTGGGTGCCGGAGTACACATTTGATACAGTACTGTTGATTTCTCGTCAGTGTGAGTTTCCTCCTGCATACAGAGTAAAGATGTATACCGTTGTATGCACAATTTTGTCGAACGTGTACTGTACGGTATATAGTACGCCGAAAATGAACGTGCCTTTTCTTTTGTATTCCATTTTTCACATGTATCCTGTTCATCCAAAGTTTCCTTCTTGTGCTATCATCTGCGGTTTACCGTTCCTGCTAGTCATCCTAATAGATGATTCATCTTTCCCCTTTTCCATGCACGGTAGTATCTACTCCTTCAGGCGCGCGCCGCTTCCTCTCTTGACTCCAACATTTTCATTACCGTAATCATCGTTAACTTCACAATCGTCGTAGTTGTTTTGTAATAACATCTTTTTCACCGTCAACGATGATACTAACATCATCATTACAGTCATCGTCGTATTTATAATAAGTATTAACATCCTCCTTACCGTCATCGATGATAGTAACATGTCATTACCGTCATCGTCGTTTTTGTAAGTCATAACATCCCCCTTACCGTCATCGATGATAATAACATTATCTTTGTCGTCATTGTCGTATTGTAAGTAATAACATCCTCATTACCGTCATCGATGATAATAACATTGTCATTACCATCATCCGTTCTTTGCACCGAGTGTCATGCCTTCCTCTGGTGCCGTCGTTCTTCGATGTGAACTATTCATCCCTTCATCTCGTCTCATCATCCGTTCTTCTTCTCGTCGTCTCATTCTTTCTGCATCATTTAACTTTGTCGTTTCCTCTTTTATCAAGCGTCTCTTAATCAACCGTACGCTATCGCTACCCTCCTGGAGCGTCACACGGACGCTATCGCATCGATTCGGAAGTCTAATCTTCACTTCAGCTACTTAGATTCGGGTGACGTCGTGGTACATCCTTTTGGTTGTATGTTGAATTTGTTCGTCGTAATGAGTGAGAAGAGGGGTGACGTCATTTTCCATACGGGCTTGGGTAGCGAATCTGCTGGATTCTTATCTCCTGAGATCCAATACAGGCGATGGGGTTTGCCTATATCATAGCTCTTCCTGAGCGCGAGAACATCTATTTGGAATCACTTTTTAGCAGTTTTTACGCTTTTTGCGATGACGTTAAACACCGTCTCGCTATCTATTAATGCCTGAGGCGCTGGCCACGTCCCAGTATTTCCTCAACCGGATATGTTTCCAAGTATGAATAATCAAATCCAAGGACAAGTGCTTGGATTTCAGCGGCCATCACCGATCTGGAGATTCGCTGAGACTTGTTGCTCCCATAATGCAGTATGTTGCAATTATTCTTTCCATCAACCATCAGGATTATGTACCCAAGTTGTCTTTTAAGGCCTGTCGCATTGGCAAAAGATGCGTCGGTCACCAGCACGATCCTGATGGTCTCTCCATATCCAACTTTACGAAATATAGGCCTTGGGTCTGTGTCGTCTGCAAGAATGTGGTCCCCTTTTTCAGCGACTTAATCTCATCCGGTGTTGTTTCCCTGTTTTTAGGTGCTATAAGTTGAACCGGCGCACATAAGTCCGGCCTGACATTCACCCCAATATATTCAGCCAATGCTCGTTGGCTCGCGAAGTCTTCCTACGTTTC
This sequence comes from Odonthalia washingtoniensis, assembly GCA_032358235.1. Taxonomy (NCBI): domain Eukaryota; phylum Rhodophyta; class Florideophyceae; order Ceramiales; family Rhodomelaceae; genus Odonthalia; species Odonthalia washingtoniensis. The sequence goes on from JAULBU010010046.1 coordinate 20,960, forward strand.
AGCTATCTTCAACCTATCAATATTTTCGGTCTGTGCTATCCGGATCCTGGACCTTGCGGTGATGGTTATGGTCAAGCTATTAAAAGTGGTATGTTGAAGGATATTGTTCCTGTTCGATAAGGACCCTCTTCCTGGTTCCTTGCAGCCCCTCTTTCTTCTCTTCTTCTCTTCTCTCTATTTAAATACACCTCTTTTACTGTTTTCCCTGTCCTTTCTCCTTGCTTCCGTAGCGGGTGCAACTCAGCACGTATTGTGACTTATGTTAGGGTTTTCTCTATTTAGTGTGGGTATTGTGAATTCACTTACTTGTATGTCTGCGATTAGGCGTTTGTCCTTCTCTCCTTCTTCAATCTACTTGATGTTGTGCAAAGTGTTTGGACTTGTGGTAATCCCAACGTATGAGATGGTTACCCGACCCTGGTGTCACGGTCGTGCCGTTTCCCGTCGCGAATGACGCTGAATGGGGAACAGTTTTGTCAGTTACTTAAGGTTTCCCTTAATAACAGCACGGTGAAGTCGTTGTCTGAGAAGGCCTCCTATATAGGCGCAGCCGAAAGGTATGGGATGACAGGTGTGTTTTGCTTTATAAATTGATGAACTTTTTTCCACTACTTTCCTTCCTGCGGGAACTTTCCTCCTTTTCATACCTTTCCTTTCTGGATGTAAAATGTGCCACGTGTGTTTTCTACTGTGCTTCCAGACCGTATTATTAATTCGGATCTGAATCTCTTAAATGTGAACACGTGTCAAATACTAGAGTGTAAAAGGTCTGTTTCCTGTACGCGGTTACTAAACTATCCCCGTTTCATGTTTCGCCGACATGTTTTCCTGTGTTGATAATGTTATCAACATAATATGTTAGATGATTCCTTTATCATCCTATATAAGAATTTTCTATCTACGCAAAGATATTTGCCTCCAGTATTGTACTTGAGTAGACACGCACACACCCGAAGAATTAACCGTAGGGTCTCTGGTTATGGGCGTCCTCGGTTTGCATCGAAACTTCTTCGATGCCTGCTCTTCTTCGTCGAGGAACGAGGTCGTCCCGCTGCCCAATGAGTCGTCCACCAGTAACAAAATATGCCCTTCCAGTCCTTGGGTTTTCCAATGGCTTCTTCTTATTAGAACACAAGGGTCTGCTCTCATTAGGCTCATGTTCAGGGACTCCAGTTGGTGTGTCAGATTGGTAAGGTACCAGTGAAGTCCCGATTCCGCTACCTTCAGTACATATCCAGTGGACAGCCGGAGTTACGGCGATGGGCGGATGTAAACATCTCTTTCCAAGCGCGAGTGGGATTGAATGTATGCTTGAGTTATATCCCTCGTATAGGAGTAGAGGGATGGAATGGAGTTGGCTATAGGTTAACCCCAGTAGTGAAGAGAAAGAGCAGTCGCCAAATCGAAACGCGTGCCCGATTGCTGTTGATCTCATTCGATTCGACGGAGAATTAGCATGTCTCCAAAACTAGACGGCCCGTGAAACTACTTATCCGTGGTAGGGATACTAATTTTATCCGCTCGTCCAAGGCCTGCGTTATCATATAGTTTTCCACTTACTCTCGCTTTTATCACTCTATTCATCGAATACCTGCATATTCACTTATCGAGTCCTCTCCCCAAAATCCGCGTTATTTTGCGTTTCTCACCATTTAGCGTCGGCTACCGTTGCATTTCGACAGTTTAAACTTTAGTCGACTAAAGAATGACTCTGCAACAACCGAAGCCGAAGACCAGATCCCTAAAGGTCAGCCTACTAGCCAGGTAGCTGGTCAAGGTGATCCTTCTGTGAGGACTTCAGAGCCGCATCTCCAGAACCACCAGTAACGGGTGGAGCTTCGAGCAGTGGAGCTCGCCAGAGAAAGACTATAGCTGACAAGGAATCAGCGAAGGAGGTAAGATTGGGACCGAACTATCCCACTCGGGGCGAACCAGCATCGCCCCCATCGGTGACGACCAGTACGGATGCTGAATCTCCTTCCCTGACGATGAAGAAAGTTGAACGGCGGGATAGTTATCAAAAGCTGACGGACGACCCCGACCCTGTCACTGTGGAAGCGACACATTCCGAAAGGAAAAACAGGCGATAAGACTGACGGAGCACTCCGAAGAACTTCTGAAGGTGTTTGACAAAACGGGTCTGGAGAGAGAATCGCTAAGGTTGGAATTTATTACGTCCTTCGGGCCTCACAAAATTAGAATGTGGGAAGAACAGCGTTGGTTAAATGGGCCGAATTCCTTGTGAAGAGAGGGGTCCATGTAGAAAAATGGAGGCGCGTGTCCAAAGCTGAAGCCCTGATCGACGTACTCTATAGAGACCAGCACTTGAGCTCCGAAAAGGGACGAGAGGTGGATCCAAATAAATGGAAGGACCACGGACCAAGAGGAGTGAAAGGAAAATCATGAGTCACTTCGTTCATCCGGACAGAGCCCATAACCTTAATCAGGATGTATAAAGAGGAGATCAACCGATGAGCAACTTTAAACTGTATCCTGACTTTGTATCAGGAAAACTAACCTGGTATCTCCGAGACTCGTGACAGGAAGTACAAGACGGGCCCGCCCCACCCAACAGAAAGGATCCAAAAGGGCAGCACCCGCTACCAAAATATAGCAGGCACCGGCTCGCCAGGTGGTGACAAATATCTAAAATACTCATCCGGGAGGAATTAGGTGAGGACCAAGGAAGACGTCCACTACGCAAGACGACAAAAGTATAAAGAAGGTCACCGAAGCCAGAAACATATGAAAGAGGAAGAGAAGGAGAAGAGATGAGGGAGGAACCAAAGATCACCAGCGATAGACCACTACGCGTAAGAAGTTCGATGCGCACATTTGGCGGGAAACCGACCTTCTCGGGGAATTGGGACGAAGAATTGGACAATTACATCAAAATATTTAACACGCTGGCCGCCATGTGTAAAGTTGATGGTGTCCAAAAGCTAAAAGCAGTCCCCGTCATGCTCTCCGGAGATGCGTTGAATTACTACGCAAACAACGCCAAATATTGTATGAATTTGACGGGACGATGAAGGTCCTGCGAGACTGGTACAACTCCTACGACAAGAAGGCCAGGATATTAACGAAGTGGCAGACAATGAACTTGAGTTAAGTCATGACCAACAACCCCAACGAGTCAAAAGGAACGGTATTCCGCAAGTTTGTGGTGTAGTTGATCTCCTTGCAGCACCAGATCGATACCACCAACCACACGGACAGCTTTCTCAGGGATAGAATGTTGACTGCGGTCGATATACAAGGAATAAAAGAAACCGTCTGAGACCGAATGCCGAGTAATTCCGAGCAAGCTGTTAACCGAGTGGCAAACAAATTGTGCGACAAAAGGAGGTCCGCCGGATCGAACAGTGCTTGCATACGCCTCGGAGAGGATCAAACAAACTATAGCATCGGTAGAACGTACTACGGGGAAGCTAGGAAGGAAACCAAGAAACCTTGGTAGGACAAGAGTGGAGGAATGGGGGACCATAGAAGGAGCGCCTCTGTA
>JAULBU010010057.1:0-24448 GCA_032358235.1 Odonthalia washingtoniensis
ATCTCCCGCACCGGTTACACGTGTATACTATGGCGGGGCGCACCCTCATCTTTCCCTACGCCAAAACGCCTCCTACGCTCCGTAATGCCACGTGCTTGCGGAGCACGATCTTGATACTTTTACACGTGTCGTGTCAACTGCGGCGCTCCACACTCTCCACTCTCCTCTATTCCAAAATGCCTTTTACGCGACGTAAAGCCACGTTATTGGCGGAGCACGATCTTGCTCCTTTCGCACATGTCGTGTTGGCCAGAAGATTCCACACATTCCACTTTCTCCTACGACAACAGTCGTCTTACGGGCCCCGCTGCCATATGATTCGTGACCTGTCGTCGACAATTTCCCGCGCCCTCTCCACACGGCAATCCTCCTTCTCCCTTGGCTTTCCCCCAGCTACCCCATCACTACGATTCACCAGCAGTGACGATGTATCGTCATCAACAACCTCATCTTCATCATGCTGTACCTCTCTTTCGGCCTCTCCTCCCAGCAGCCTGACGCACGTCGCGGCCTTCACCCTAATTATCCTTTCATTAGCGGCCTTCTCTCACAGCAGCGCGGAGCACTCCGTCGCCTCCATCCTAATTATGATTGATTCCCGGCCTTCTCCCACGGCCAAGCGGCGCTCCCGCCTCCTCCATCCTAATTAGGATGAATTCCCTGCCTCCTCTTACAGACGCACGGTGCACCCCACTGCCTTCACCCTAATAGTATTTGATTGTCAGCCTTCTCTTCGAGCCTTGCAGCGAATCCGTTCGACTTCACCCTCATGGTCTTTAACTGTCGTCCTCCTCTTCTAGCTACGTGGCGCACCCCACCGCCTTTACCTTAATGGTATTTAATTGTCAGCCTTCTCCCCCTACCACGCGGTGCATCCCGCCACCTCCATCTGAATTATCCTTCCTTTCCAAGCGTTCTCTCCCATCTGAGCGGCACACCCCGCCGCCTCCATCCGAATTATTATTTTCTTCCTGGCCGTGTGGCGCATCCTGCTGCTCCCGTCATTAGTCTCACTTATTTCTCAAACTCCTAGCTGTCGCAGCGCCCCACCACGCCCACCATAATTCCGACTTAATTCCTATCCTTCTCTCCAGGCAGCGACGCCCCATGGCGTGCCACATACGTCTTCATTATCTACAAGCATTCTCCCGGCCGGGGCACACCGCACCTACTTTCATTGTCTTTGTCTCCCAACATTCTCTCTGGTCGCTACTCTACAGTCTCGTCACATGCCTCTCCCTGTCTTCCTTCGGGCAGGGCACTCGCACCGCCCACACCCGACAACATGACGCACTCGATTTTTCTTCCCCCCACTTCCTTTGGCCTTTCTCCGGACGCTCCCATTTTCCCTATAGCGGCCACATCCGTACACACCTCCGCACGGTCGTCGCGCGCGACGTCCCTTAGATCGCCGGATGGAGGGAGTAGTACAGGGCGGCCAGCCGATAACCCTTCACGTTTCTTTTACACAGAACAAACAAAGGAAAAAGCAACAGCAACAACACGCATGGGGGGTACCCTCACCACAGACAACACACACGGGGGCATATGACTATCTCCCCGTCCTTAATTAACCCGCGTCCCGGGGCGCGAACCAGGTTAATAACGACCTGGTGACTCCCGGAAACTCTGCGTGTTTGCATAACTACAGTGATACTCAAAACTCTCACGCTGATCGCTGCCACTATAGGCTCCCACACCCTCCGATGGACCCGCACGATCCTCATATTCGTACTGATATTTGGTTCGCTCAGCGCCTTCCCCACCGGACTACCCGGCCCGAGTAAACCATCCATGGTTACTGCCTCCACCCACCGCATGACGACATTCTTCCAAGATTCCCTGGCTATATCGCCGCCCACTTCCATATGGCTCGTACCCAACCGGATCCTCACGGAAGCGATCCAACGGACGGACTCTCACATCCCCCTTACCGGCTTTACGGCACCGGGATTGATTTCCGAAAACTATTTTCGCTTGTAGGCTCGCATTTTGTGCCTCTAATTGCTCTACCAGCACCAACAAGTCGACTGTCCTACGTTCAGCACGACTGTCCACAGTCGGGTTCCACCCCACTACACTATTCCCCGTCCTTCTTGTCGACTGGTAGCTAGATTTTCACTGCGGTTAATTACCACGATGAGGCTTTCCAATGACTCATTCCTCGAGATCAACTGCTTGTTCTTGAAACACATCAACCATGAACCAAGAACACCGTAGGTTGCCAGAACTTCCAGCAGTTCCACCAGAATCCTCATCCAATCCACGCACGGAATGAAAATTGGAGGCTCATACCCGCCCGGTATAGCAGAAGTTACGTAGAGTAATGTTGGAAAGCAATCATTGACAAGACAGGTTTTGGAAATAGAAACATGAACATGAAGGCAGAAAATGAATACGGGAAGCAGTATCGGGGTTGTTTTGAAAACTCATTACTGGGATATTTGTTGATCTTATTGCACATGTTGCGACAAACGTTGTACCGGAAATAATGTGAACACTTTCATTGGGAGTAAAGAGGCAGAAAAGCTTTCCGGAGAATAGTTTAGAGGCATCGGTTTCAAAAGAAAACGTCAGTACTCTCGTGGAGGGTCGAACTCCAGACCTCCAGCATGTTAGGCTGGCGCTCTAACCAACTGAGCTACGAGGGCCTACGCTTCCACACAGTGAACATTATCACTCACAACTTAAACAAAACAAATCCATTGCCCCATCGTCCGTTTCACTAAACTCTTCACAACAATAATTTTGAACACAACATTCCCACATCAATGTATTGACTATAACGCATTACAACCTTATCAACCTCTTCCCACCATACACTGTTGCCGTGCTTCCGCCAGATCCACTCACTGTAATCAATGCCATCCACTCTGCTAAGCACCACAATCAGACCGAACCATACACCATTATCCCCACAACCTAACAGCCCGTCATAGCCCGCCATTCACAATTCAACATTTCACTGTGAATAATTTCATAACGGGAAACATCCTCCATTATTCCTCTCATCTGTACTCGGGGTGACAACACAATGTACTCCACTTGTTTCGAAACCATGTATGTTCTGTAAAATCCTCGTACATCCGCACAGCTTAATCTACACATCCTTCCATACTCATACACACTATACATGTAAAAACCACTGCTCAATACACACACACAAACACAAGGAAAAAACTGTTACAACTCCATATTTCCAGTCCGTACCTCTCTAGACATATCGTATGACTCCGATAACACTGCGTCATGGCCGTTTTCTCTCATATACACCACGTTTTGAGCCAATTGTACCCGTTGATTGGTTCCATCCCGCAAATTTTGTAGCGCTCGTCCTAGTTTTGGAGCAGATCAAACACATTTCAAATCACTGTGCAAACAACTTTAAGTGAGAGTTTCATCATTAAATACAGTCACAGCCATACTTGATCCCAAATGACGATTCTCTTCGAGGCTTTCAAAATACCAACCACCTCTCCTAAGCTTTCCAAAGATGAAAATCTCTTTCCCTATACTGTCTTCGCAACATGTGTCATCTCCTTTGAAATAAAAATTCTATTTGCTACTCTACTCTGTTCCATATGTTATATCCTCGTGCTCAGTGACTACTGTAATATACTAATCTCCATTCCAAAATCTCTATTTGTTCTCACATTTCATTGAACATTATATCTCCAAGTCCCATTTTGTACATAAAATGTATGTTAATTTTTTTCATATCTTATATTATCTTCGAAGAAGTACCTTTAAATTAGTTTTCATCATCTCCAGTTCCCCAAACATCTCACGACTTTACTACGTTCAATGGCCTTTTTTACCCGTGATTAATATATTTTCTGTTCCTCACTACCTAAAGCAATGTTCTTTAAATTTCCGCAACTGAACTCGCTCAATGCTTATCATAATTATCCCAAATTCTTATTATACAATGTCCTTGATAGTCTCCATGAATTTTCGATGAACCATGGGGTCCCCCAACTGCATAATAATCACCTTTTCATCCCTTTTTGCAAAAAGGAGAGTCCCTAGGCATCATAGATCTCCCTAACAGTCTCTTATACACTGCAATCCATCTTGTTAATTGCGAAACTAATAGCAACACCTTTCAACTGTGTGTTCGCATACTGCGTAAAATTTACCATGTATGGACCTTCATACTTTACGTCTTTCCAATGAACCATTTTATACGGAATATTATCATTAATTCTTACGTCCATACTCAAATATTAACAAAGTCATCTACACGTAGCCATATAGTGAATAATATGTTAGTAACTTTCATTAGGTATACACAAAACAAGGAATGTCCTCTTCGTCCGTTTTCTAAGTTCCAAATCATCATCATGTACTTTTATCTGAACGGTAATGCTTCCGTTTGTCTAAACATCTTTTCTCTACGATAATAGGTTATGAGTTCCATTCTGACTGCAGAGATCATCAGGTTTCCTTCTGTAGATCCATTGCTTGCACTTTCCATGGTCCGGTCCATCCATACATCCTTTCATAAACACTAGTTAGTGCACTTGTGATGCTGACCACCTCTACTAGTTTACAACAACTTTTTCCAACCACTTTGATTTAGAAGGACTCCACCACCTTTCAAATTACTCCAGAGGATGGCTACAAAGGTCCTTCAGGGTTAAGTACCTCGTTGCCAAGTTAAATCTCTCCGTCCTTACGGAATTGGCAACACTGCTTCCATTTTCACTCGTCCATAGCAGCGATTATTGGCTTTACTCCCTTCTGTATCGCGAGCTGTGCTTGTTGACCTCATTTTTCTGCAGATGATACATATTAAGCATCCGACAGGACCCCTTGATCTCTTCGCTTTCATCTGTTGAATGCAAAATACTTCTATGTAGAATTTAATTTATGTAGAACTGTACTAAAACTTAAAAGTAGGGTGTATTCCATGCAAGTTTCAAGCTGTCCGTAACATCTTCTCACCTAACCCGTGAACCAGCTCCAATGTTAGTTCCTGTGGCCAGCTATGTTAATTCTACAATACTGTAATGGATGAATACTGTAATAACCTTAAGAAAAATTATCAGTAACGCCCGATCGTGACTAAACGACCTTATATTTAGAGCTTGGTCGTTCCTTCTGAAAAACAATTGTGGGAAAATGTTAATCAGTTTGCCGAAATTGCCTTTTCAGACCGTGTTTTTATTTTTAAACGACTTCCCTATGCTTGGTTCAGGAGACAAACGTGACCTCAAGGCTCTCATGACCTGGAAGAAACATTTGTAACCACTCCAGACCATGACACTAAATTTGATTGAAGTTTTTAGAATTTATCTTCATTCTTTGATGAGAAAATATTCACTTCACATGTTATCCATCTGAATGGCAGTGTCGCTCAATCACTTGTCATGATCGTTTGTGAACAGAATGTTAGGATTTTTCACATTCCAGTCGGCTTCCGCTTAAACTAGTTAACACGTCACCAATTATTGGTAATTGTTGCATTAAATGTTGCATTTATGTATTATTGGTTGCACCAATAATACATAAATGCAACAATTTGTGTTTCCTACTTTCCCTTCGAAGCAGGATTTGGTTGTCTCAGATAAATATATTTTTTACCGCCAAATAGTTTCTAAATAGCCCCAGTCACGAATAGCTCAGTAACGGGCTATAATTTCTTCAAAAACTGTTTTCGACGTCACCTTAACGTCGAAATGACGACGTAAGTACACTAACTGTTCACGTCCACCCACTCAATTCAGTGCCCTCTTTCATCTCCAATCCTCCGTTTAGAAATCCATCATGCCATTACATCTGCACCCAAAACCACAACTAAAATGGATCAGCGCCATTACGTACAAACCGTGTCCTAAAAAAATAAGATGATGACAACATTGTTTCCTGAAATAGAAAGAAAATACCAAGAAATAGAAAGGTATTTTGGAAGCAATTCGGGTTTTTCTAGGGAAATTGATACTACAATTCTTCTTATCTTATTGATTGCAAAATTTCCTGAAAACTACTTCAAAAAGTGATGTGACATTAAATGTCACATCACAAATTTTGTGATGTGAACCTTCTCATTTAGAGTTGAAGAGAGAAAAAATTAGCTTGTTGTCAATCAGTTTTGCTGACCAATGCTTCAAAAGTACTTTCGTGAAGGCTCGAACTCCAGACCACCAGCATGTTAGGCCGGCGCTCTAACCAACTGAGCTACGGGGACTTACACTCTACGGTGGCTTACACTAGCTAGGGACTAATACTAAATTATTATACAAAATGAATCAATCCAGTCCTCGTGAATTTTACTATAAGTCTTTACAACAATAATTGCGAGGAGAACAATGTACACATGGCCACATTATCAACCTCTTGCCGGCGTGCTAACTGTCGGGCTGCTACACGTATTACAATTGCAGACTCTGGGAACAAATAATCTGACGTAAACTTACAGTATATTCGCACAAACTACTGTAACAATTATTCCAGATCATGAAAATCTGTGAAAATCTGATTCAATACTGGTGGAAGTACATGCCATTTGCTGACAAAAGCAAAAAAACACCAATCCAGTCTCAACATGTCTTATTTGAAGAATAAAATAATATTCGAGGTACGGTAAGAGATACAAAAAGTAGCTTGTGATCTATTGATTACAACCAACATCGTGGAAGTCATTTTTTGTTTTGTTTTTTGGAATTTAAAATAAAATATTGAAGAGGATAGAAGCCATAATATTTCAAATGTGCTCGATAATGAATACTCCAAAGAATTCACTTGGCTGTTCAGCACTTCTACTGGTACTGATGATATTCGCCAATTCTATCATTCTTATTTCTGTATTTTTTGAATACAATAGATCGTTGTCAAAACATCGCCCACCTCAGCACAGTCATCAAGAAGTAAATGAACAAAAAAAAACTCAAGAAATACCCGATTTATTCATCTATCGTCGATCTCGAAAATCAGGAAGTTCATCAATGTTAACGGCTCTGCTGAAAGCATTAATGCCATTGGGATATCATGGAACATATTACAGTCCAGGTCATGAAACAGAATATTCATTACACAGTGAGTTCATAAAATATGAAAACCGACGAAAATTAATAATCTTAGAACATAACATTGTTACGAAATCATTTCATCCAAATGGAAATGCAGTCATTGCAGATACGGTTCGGGACGGGTATGAACAAATGACATCATTGTGTAGATATACGAAAGGTGTAAGTTCTTGTGGTAAAGAAATGGAAGAATGTTTACGCTCAAAATGGGCAATGAATGAAATTCGTTTTCGTTGGGCGGGGAAGGAAAATGAAGATCATGATACATATATCGATCTACCTTTATCTTCTGCGCATCCCGCATTATCAACCACTATTTTAAAAACAGTTTATCCAAATATTTCATCTCTTGACGTTCAACGGTTTCATGTAAGAAGAACTCATTGTCCACAAGATTCGAAATTGCTAGATATTTTCCATAAACTGTACGGGAAAATGGAAAATGATATTAGAATGTTGCAGATGAGAATGCTTATTCTCGGTGGATATCCATATCGAATTGATGAACAATACAAACAGAATATTTCAATGATTGATTTACTTGATTATGCAGAAGATATTGAAGCTACAAAATATGATATTATCAAACATGATTTGAAAGTTAATAATGGTATTTCAAAATTACAGCGTGCGTTATTAATGACTTTGAAACATTGGACTAGAAATGATGCTGGAAGGTTGGTTCTGACCCAAAGACGACAATGATTCGGATGGAGCGCCTTGTTTTTATAAGGGAATGGTCCGATTTTCATTTCTAAACAATCAGATGAGACCAAAAAAAGCATAATTTATGCCTTATATTTCATTGATTTGGTTTTAATCGGTCAATTATTTCATAAACCATCCATGGAAAATTTAACTGTTCGCAGGTGGCGGCCATATGCATTTTATATTAAATTGCACCTCTTGAGTAGAAATGGCCCCGGAATGGGTGGTTCCAAGTCCCCAATATCCTGAATTTGAAATTTTGTATATCGGTTAGTTAAATTAGTCTCAGTGAGACTAATACCACTGCTCAAATTAAAGACCGATATCTCTAAATAGTTTAACTTATTCTAATTGTGAAGTTAATCTATTTGAAGCGAAAATGAATTAGATTCACTGAATTTTATGTAAATAATTTTTTTATTTCATATAGATTCACCGAATAATTACAGCACGAGCTGTATTCTACAATAAATCCTTTGTTTCATGACATGAAACAACGGAAATCAAAGAGAACCATGACATTCCAAATGCAACGACACAATGACATTCTTTTTGAATTCTTAAACGTTGTGATTGTCATGAATATGAATGTTATGGGCATGACTTTAATGCCATCTATTGAGTCGATGATTACGACTGCAGTGAGTATGAACGTTATGAAAATGACCTTGATGGCAACTCTCGACATGATTGATAACTAACATTTAAGAAGCGAAATGAATTCGTATCCCCGTTCTTCAATAATCAAAACCAACCCACTCCTCAATATCGTCTCCCATTATCGATATGTCTAATTATAGCTCATCACCAATCATTGCATCCTTCCAAAGAGAAAGGAAAGAGAAGGAGCAACAACAGCAACAACAGCAAATAATACAACAACTAATACAACAACTAACGAAAATACAACTGATCAACAAACAAAATTAGATATAATCGCACAAATATCAAAACAGCAATAGTAACGAACGAACTTGATAAGAAACAACAACACTAATAATACAAACTATAACAACGACAACGACAATAACATTAATATTAGCAATAATAATAATAATAATAATAGTAATAGTAATTATAGCAATTTCAATAACAATAATAATACCACGAATAAAAGCAATACTAAAAATAGAAACAATGAAAATAATAGTATTATTAATAATAATGAAAGTAATAATAAAAATAATTCAATACATAACAATAAGAACTCCAACATCCATCAAAGCTATTTAACTTCAACTGAACCAACATCAACATATACACAATCATCTGATGGAACCGCATGTTCCTATAACCAAAAGCGTAGAGAACAAAATGTTGTTACAAAGGCTGAAAGAGAGTATGTGGAAGGTTGGATGAAACAAGACATTGAAAAGGGTAATTCACTAAAAATATTGATGATAAGGGAAATTAGAAACTTTTCTAACTGCGTCGCTGCCTCTAATAATGAAAAACATTGCAAAATGTATGCCGTGGTGGAAAAATGTGATCAAATATCGTCAAATAATGATTTTGATTGCATTTCTCATCGACTTACAAAAAACGAAGAATAGGAAATACGTACGGATCTGAAAAATGTGGAAGAAATATTGTTCATGTAAGACTTGGGAAAAGAAGAGGCCGTAAGTTTAGTTCACGGGGAATGACTCTGCAAGATACTTTAAAACAAGATTTTGAAAGCCATTCATCATTGGGAATGAAATTATATGTTCGTTTACTTATAGCTGTCTCTCAAATTATTTTGAAAGAATTGCAATATGAAAAAAACGAAAAAGAAGACAATAAACGAAGAGAAATTGAGCTTTTAGAAGAAAACGGATGTATTCAGAGGTTTATGGATAGGTGTAACATTGAACTTAGGAAGCAGTCTGGAAAACTAATGAAAAGCCGTGTGAATTAAGATCAAATTGAAATGGAGGTTGCTTTTCATCTCGGTGCTGTTTCAAGAATGTTTTTGAATAACTAAATAGATGAAAATTATATTGACAACATCGACGAGACACATTTTGTCGTCAATTTTGATAATGGGAAAACATTACGGTTTATTAGTAACGAAGATATTAAATATGCTAAAGTAGTCTCAGATAGACATGTAATGACAATGACTTTTTGTATAACTGGTGGGATAATCGCATGCATTCAGCCATCGTTTATTATCTTTCAGAACAAGGATAGAACTTATCCAATCAGGAATGTTCCTGATGATGTTCCAGATGCATCATACAGAAAGCATCCAAACGGATGGATGGATCAACAAATGTTTCTACAATGGCCGAATGATCCCAGTGCAATATCAAAAGATGCTTTTGGTCGTAGTCTTAAAATATTTTTAGACAATTATGGTGGAAATTAAAATAATGATGCGATTATAGAATAACTAAACAAATTAAATCTATCTCTTCGATTTCTACCTCCTGATTCCACAGATCTATGTCAACCGTGTGATAGTTGCGTCATTCAAAAGGTTAAAGAAAGGTTGTCGTCATTATGCGATGTCAAGAAAGCAGAGCTGTTCTCCAGTACAGAATGGCTACATGGTGTAAATTCCGGAAAACTTCCCAATCCAGGTAAACGATATTTTTTAAAACTGGTTGCTCAAGTTATAAGGGACGTGAACAAAATAAAGGATAACAATGGACTGTCTTATGTCAGAAAATCAATTATACGCTGTGGTTTATCAGTATATTTAAATGGTACTTGGAGGGTGGAACAACTGTTTCCCCATCTTCAACAGGTTGTGCAGAAGTTTCAAAACCACATTAAAGGTTAAGCCGTTCCAGTACAAAATAAATAGAGATTTACAAATCTGAATAAAAATTTTAAGATTCGGCCATTTTTATCCACTCATTGAGCAAATTCTGACATACTTCAATAAACGTCATTAATTAAGTTAATCTATCTCTTTTCATTTTGAAACCCAATCTTTCCAATTAGTTTCACCTATTCCAATTTGTCAATTAGACTATTTACGCAGTGAGAATAATTTAACTAACCGGTGTACAGTAGAAACTGCTAATAATTGACCAATCAATGACCAAATGACTGTAAGTGACGTGAATAATCGATAAAACAATGCTATTAAAAATTAAATATGGGTCTCATTAAATATTTGATATTTATCTCTTTTTAGACGAACAACGGAAGACAACCCGTCTACGGATTCAACCTGGTGTTTTTGACCATAAGTGATGGCACGCTAACTTTGAAAACTGAAAAGTGTACTGGAAAGTGGAGGAAAACTTATGGGGATGCTCACGAACAGTTCATGGATTCCCCTCATTTCTTCGGCGTGACGGCAGCACGAAGTTCGTGAAAACAAAAATAGCCTATATTGGATACATCTCTCGAAAAGAAAAGTTGTAAAATTTGAGAAAATCTAAAAGTTTTAGAGTCCTGAGCCAACGAAAATTAGCCACGTCTACTACAGTACGGAATACTAATAGTGGTATGACTGTTTTGTCATGTCCATTATCCGTGTTGCAGAAAACTGACTGTTGCATGGAATGATGTATGTACTGCACAACTTCCGGATTACCATGGAATGATGTACAACTTCCGGATCGTAGCAATTATATCATTGCTGTTCACGATACCGGTCGCGATTTTTGAATGGCACCGTGCATTTAACTTATGTTGCATGTACAGTGGCGATGCTGACGAACATGTGCCTGTGGTACGGTGCGGTGTTAGTGAATCTCTTCAAATCATGTAAAACATGACAATGAAACCATTTTGGCTATGGATGCAGCTGTGATTTGTCACTACTACTTTCTGCATACGTACTCTAAAAATCCGTGATGTTTAGGGGTGATATGATTCATGTTATCAGAATCAATCAGTATGATGAGATGGCACGGATATAATAATGAAAAATACACCGAAACGACGACGATTATGAACTTCGAATTGGTGTGCAAGATCTGGGATGGTATACATGTAACTGATGGTTGGGCATTATGAATGTGCGAGATGGGAAAATTTTGTTATCTACGAAATCAAATTCTGTTGATGGATGACGGTATACTTTTACGACAGCGCGGAGAATAGGAATTGTAAGGAGTATTGCGAGAGGGGGAATTCGAACGATAAATATTGAGATTACTGTGAAATTAGAACAGTTTCAGAAACACTTCGGGGATGGTAAGTCAAACAAGTTTTTTGATGAAGAACCTGACACGACACGTAAAAACTCTGAATTTCCAACAGCATAATGTAATTATTTATTTTGTGCGTGGTCTCACACAGACATGTTCCACATCGCCGCAACCTTCATTGACCCTCCGAGCCATAGACAACATATAACATATTAATATCACCTACATTATTGAAACATGCAACCAAAATAGCAGGTTTTTCTGAGAGACTTGCTCAATAGGGAATTTGCAATATATTATCTATTGGGAAGATGTGACATGTTTCAATACAGTCTGCGGAAGCTACCAAAGGGAATTGTTTTGAAATATGCAGCAACTACGATGAAAAATGAAGAAGTTGACGGTGTTTTGGGCGGATTGAAGAAAATAGTGGAGTCGTTTTGTGAAATGACTATTCCTGGAAAAGGGAGTAGTCTCTTCAAAATAATTATGGAGAACTGTCAGGGGGAACAAAACTTTCAGGAAAATGTGATGCGGTTGTATAGGGCGAGCGGAAATGGTTCTATTGAGAAGATAATGTTTCGCGCTGTTATAACAACGTCGATGCCATGTCAAGAAATGTTATCCGCGATAAAGGAACACGGGGATGATGTTGTTGAGACATTTTGTGAATGGAATTCGGAGAAATGTGTGTGTGAGGACGAGGTATTAAATATTGGTGAAAGTGCAGTGAAAAGACGTAAAAGAGTCAATGGGTATGTCAGTGAAATGTATACACAGGGTAGAAATGATAGCATCCAAATTGAGAAACGAGGTAATGCGCGGTGTAGGAAAGTCAGCCGATTACGTGTGGCAGCTGACATTCTCCATTATTGTTTGCAGTTTATATTCCGCACGTATAATATTCAATTGCTGTCATGGGGCACGAAAAGAATAAGGTTGAATGGAAAATGGTGGAAGTTTCCAGCAATTGAACGAAAACTAAGTTTGGAACATATTTGGAGAATATACGAAAATGAGAAGAAAAATAATGCAAACGGGTCATCATTTCTTGGGCGAACTGTGTTTTTGGACATGACGAGATGTTTTACCAAAAGATAGCAAAAAGGCAAAACATGCGTTGACTACGTACTGTCAGGAATACTTTATGGGAATGTTGCCATGTTGAAAAAATAATAATGAATGAGGTGGGCAATGTAACGAGTAGCAAAGATTTGTTGATGAAAGTTGAAAGGGTCAAGTAGTTTTTAAAATATACATACGCTCATCATATAATGACGGATGATGATCCAATGCATAGCGGGAGCCATAGTTTGAAGTCGAGTTGTGGAATAGCGGAGAGTATTGGGAGTATGTCAGACACTACATTGAACTGTAAAATTTCATGAATAGATTGAATTAAACCGTTTAAATTGATGGACGATGTAGCCTGAAACATCGAAAATTTGACTACAGGGATAGATGAAGCGTTGCAAAAGGTGGAGAGAAATATGTTGACTTGCCGGAGCCATCAACATCGCGCAAAAGTACCAAACCTTCGCATTAGTAAAACCTACACTGAAATTGGTTAACACACACCAGAAAGATCAGGTTTATAAATAATGGATTACAAAATGAAGATTGAACACATTCGATTCAGAGAGAGATTACTACAGAGTTTTATGGCAAAAGGTGTTTTTACTGGAATGGTGCTGTTCTAGTTTATGTCGGAAAGGAACACGGTGCCAGTAACTCAACGGGAGAGAAAGTCGACTTCAGCACATGATTTTTATATCACGTGATGGAAAATGAATCTACCCAGGATACATTCGCAGCACTGGGCATAGTTGATGAGATACTTGCACGGACTAAAATAGGGTATCCAAAATTAAGTCAACTATCCGTCAAGTCTGACAATGGAAGTTGCTATCAGAACGAGATGTTTCCTGTAGGAGCACTTTTTATTGCTGATTACCATGGGATACAGCTTCAAGCTGTATCCCATGCTGTCTCTGGATGTATTATTACATTAAGGTAATGTAATAATACATCCGGAGACAGCATGCGGTAAGAGTATTGTAGATTCGCACTTCGCAATATCGATGAAGCAAGTTCATAGATATGTGAGAGAAACAGAGACAGATGTCACAAATCCTGTCCATATTGTAGACGCTTTAAATTATGAAGAGGGTGTTGAAAATTCTGTCGTAGAGTTGATACCGATAAACAGAAACAGCAAAGCGATGAGGAAAATATTAAATGCGGCTTTGGGAAAAATATTTCAAAATTGTCACGATTAAGTGATGTTATGTTTGGCGTTGTCATTAATGGACATGTTATTGCCACAGCTTACCCGTATTATGGTGGGGAAGGGACTGAATATGTCTTTAGTAAATATAGAAGCGTCCCAGTGCAGATGCTTAATGATATATGTGACCGATAAATAATGGAGAACTGTCAACATGAAGAAGAATATGATGAATTACAACTTGAGTCGTTTTCAACATTGATGGAACCAGTGCAACCAGTGGAAAAAATTGTGATATTTCCATAAGACGTTCTTGTGGACTACATTAGTTATATCACTGGGGTTCTTGTGTGGTAACGGAACGGTGTTTCCGATTTAAAACGTCTGTGCATAATTAGAGAAAGTAGTGCGATACAGGATGAGGAAGCAGAAATAGAAGCTGATGAAGAAGCAATTTTAAACGGGGATTGAATGGAGTGTAATGGTATACTGCCGCAATGTGAGAAATGCAGACTAATGTATATGACAGAGCAGAGTTATGAGAAAAATAATGTACGGTGTACTATGACCAGAGAGAAAGAAGATCAAACCGTGTTGAATCGGGCGTCTGAGATCGCTATGTCATATAATTCGGAGGGGCAGATGCATATTCGAACAGTAAAACACACCTGTACATATTTGAAGAATAAGCTCGTTCATGATGAAGTAAAGAAAGAAATGAAGTTAAAGAAAGGGTGGGAATATCGTCCACCACACGGGAAGAGTCCTGGAAAGAATACCACGAAGTTTTTTATGTCGTAAATGCAGGCATGGGTTATCACCAGGATGTAACAGAAGGTTAAGAAGATGAGTGCAGCTATTATGTTACACGCGCTTGAATTAGAATATCCTAGAAGGTATGATATACCTTCTGAGAAGCACATAATACAGGCTTTGTACTCAATATTGAAGAAATGTAGGGACAGAAATAAAGAAAAGAGTGACGTATAGATGGTAACGAATGTAAAAGCAGTCAGGTAGACGAGAAGTATAACGTTTTTGAAGAAACAGGGATGAGGGCAACAGGTTGCGCGCCGGCAGATGTTGGAGTGGGATGGGCAAGGAAATTAAGGAATGTTGGAATAGTAAATAAGAGACCATGGAAAATAATTCCACTAAGATACGGAGAGTGTTTACGTTCTATTGTATTCGTGAACAGACTGTTGGAGCCCGGTGATGCAAGACAGCTAATGATTCAACGTATGGAATATGTGGATGGGGTGCTGCCATCCGACTTCCCATCTGATACAACAGTACGTATTCAGGTATATAGTTTGAGAAAGGAGGTCTCATCATAACCGTAACGGCAGCACTTACCAGTATGATAAAGAGGATTGGAAACACGTTGCAGGATTCATTTGAGATATGAACTCTCGACATGTTGTGGTAATGTGTCAATTAGCATTTATAATGTAGAATCACTCTGTGCATAACTATGTGCTTTTCATATCAATAATAAATGTAGTGACAATTTCGTTGTACAAATTACTTAAGTTCCAGGTTATTATAAATTCAAACTATCTTTTTATTCCTTGCTTAAATAGTAGAAACGTTTGTTTTTGGTTTTTGTTAGCCCGTTTACATGAAGTGCTGTTAATGAAGTGATAATCCTGTTAGTGAATGTAGTTGCAACGTCGTTGTATATATAATTTAAGCATGTTCTTGTAATATTCAAAATATTTGTTTCTTCTTTGATCATATTTTACAACAATTCGTTATAAATTATAAAAAATTGTTACAATTAATGTTTAGCAATTTCTATGATGTCCTGTAATTGAAATGATAATCGTATTGTGGAATGTTGTGCCTTCAACGGAAATGTCTAGTATCATTACCGTTATCACTATCACTATCATAATCTATGATTATTATTCCATCCATTCTTATTATCACAATTATTACTATTAATAACTTTACTATGTTTATTAATATCACCACATCCATTACATTTATAATTATTAGTATTATTAGTATACAAATTCATATTAATATTAATTTGAATATATTTTGAAGTAATATTATGACTATTATCATTCTTATTATCTATTATGGATCCATTGCTGTTTCCTTACATACCAATACAATAATAAGTATCATTATTATAATTATCTTTTGAAGATCCATTCTTGTTTCCATATATTCCGTTCGTACCACTGCTGCTTATGATTTTTATTTTTGTTCTTATTGTTGTTTTCGTCGTTGATATTATTGTTATTGTATTAGTTATTACTGTTATTACTGTTATTACTGTTATTACTGTTATTACTGTTGTTATTGTTGTTGTCATTGTTTTCATTGTTTTCATTGTTTTCATTGTTGTAAATGTTGTTATTGTTATTGTGGTTGTTATTCTCGTTATTCTTGTTATAGTTCTTGTTCTTTTTATTATTGTTATTCTTGTCGTTGTCGTTGTCGTTATTGTAACTGTTATTGTTGTTATTGTTGCTATTGTTGTTTTTGTTGTTGTTGTCATCCTCGTTATTCTCGTTATTGTTATTGTTCTTGTTATTATTGTTGTTGATGATGTCGTAGTTATTATTGCACGTAGTATAAAAAAATATATCTCAACTGTCGCTTCAATGTCTGCATCATTTGAACTTAACAGTAATAAATATTAGCTAAACAGGCCCCACATAATAGAATACATAACTACAACATGTACATCTCAAAGGTGTTGCCAAGGCACACCTAATCATGATCTCAGGCGCTTGCCGTTATCTTTGTTGCCAATTTTGATTCACATACGGGAATTGTGAAGAACCTCGCTCGGAAAATGTTGTGATTTACCTAGTATACGAAATGCCAGTAATACAAGAACATATTTCGGTGATGTTTGACCCGGTTCCAACATGATTATCTCAGTTCCACCACCAAGAAACAACATAGTTCAAAAAAGAAGGACGGAATTGTAGTTGAACTGTGTTTTTTGACACATTTCAACATTTTTGGAATGCATAATATCTCTATTCCGCCACCATGACATGAGGTATACTTTGATTTATGTACAGCTGTGGGCCAATAAATACGCCATGATTCATACACCATTTCCGCCATTTTGAGATGACCTTGTGCTGTGACATTTATGATTTACAGAGTTCCAATTCTCGTGACGAAAACAATGTTCAGGACAATTGACATGGAAAATGTTTAGGTCACGTGGTTTTACAACAGAATCAAGTTCTTCCTCATCCAAGGAAGAGGTTGAACATCCATTAATTTTGCATAGAAGGCGCTCTGCAAAAAACATAAAATAAATAAACTACGAAGGATGTCATCTGAGAACTTTTATGATATCGAAAGATCAATATCGAATGAATTAGCAGAGAAAGATAACAGTTGTTCAAGAACATTAGAAAGAGAAGAACGGGCAGCTGGAACCCCAACACAGAAGACGCTAAGCACGTCATCTGGAAAGTATTGCCAACCGCTGAAATGACACTCAATGAGGTAGAGGTCAGATATCTTAATCTTGACCTCGTCTCTCTTCCGAGGATATTGGATTTCTGGACTGCTGCAGTAGAAAAGGCACGCCGAAAAAAATAGATAAATGGAGACAAGGCAAAGCATAACATGATATATTCGTAGGTTGTGTCATGAAAACAGGAATATTTCCGTTCCGAACTGAGAACGGAAAGGAAGAGTTGGAACTAATTCGGACGTAAAATGATAAGAATGGTAAAACAAATTGGATACATACTATCGAAAGACATTTCGGAACTCTTTCTGGTTATGGTAGTTCAAATGATTCAAATATCGATCTGAGAACTGTACAAGGATATATTTTATCATCCTCAATGATATGAATTCCACTGCTCTTTAAAAAAATGATTAAGTCATCCATTTGTGGCCTTCGACATAAAATCGAAATGATTGAAACACAACAGAATTGTAATTTGCACACACATTTACTTGAAATAAAATCTACATCATCATAATTAATGTTCATTTCTTCCCATCTTGTACTTATCATGTCTTTATCCAAAACAATTGTTCAGAAACCAGTCGGATTCCACGTCCCCATCTCTTTCCCTATTCATTACCAATTTTCCCCTCAATCGAACGCTCCGTGCGTATCTGACAGATTCACTGTTGGAATCTCAATAATTCTTCTTCCCCAAAAACACGAAAAAGAACCCACCCTGTACTGTAAAAAAATCTCATGCACTTATGCCTCACATCATGACACAAATTCTCATAATATAATGGCAATCGGGTGGATACTTCCACCCCTTCCGAGGTTTTTTGTGTCTACATATTATTAGGTTCATTACTTTATTGCATACACATTGCACAACGCATCACTACACGTTTCAGTAACGTACTGCTCGGTGTTCCCAGTCTCCATTGTTTCCTTCGCCTGTCGGATTGTACCAAAATGATATTAGCACTATCGAATTGACCGTACTGTACACCTAAAAACAGCACGGACCAATCACTGCAATGAAAAGTACCTTTTTTGCAGGCTGAGAAACAGCCATTTTGTTCACGGGTTTTATTCCAGTACATGACTTAAAAAACAATTCCATTAAAAATTAAATATTTGATATTTATCTTTTTTTAACCGATGTTTTATGTAATAACACTATCACCGATTTCCCCTAACGTTCAGTTGCTTTGGGGCAAAAAATCCAAATTTCATAGGGATGTTCCACAAAACATTTATTAACAGACGATTTTCCCTCAAGAGAACCTGTAGATAAGTGTAGAAGGCTTTCTACTACATAAAATGGAAAATGAAGAAAAAAATGAATACAGTACTTCCATTGAAAACGGTACCCTATTGGATGCACTATGCTTGAAAGAATAGTTCGTTCCGATGCGACCGGAGTAACATGTTTTCTATTTTGTGTAGAAGGTTTCTGCGCGGACACTTCATTTCTGTAAAAACCGATTCGACTTGTATATTTTCTTAGTAAACATTGTGCGCTTTGTGTTACTAAGAATACAGAATTCCGGGTTGTTCCACAGAAATTGTACGAAATGTATCGCATCTCATTTATTATGCAGCAACGCATTAGTGCTTGTAAACGAACTATGTGCTATTGTCTATAGTAAAAAGAGAGAATAGAAATGATCCAATGTAATAAAAATTTCCAAGCCGCTCTGATAACGGAAACGGATACTGTTGTGTATTCTATTTCAAATCAGCAGCACCAAACCCCATATTTGTCTGCAAGACGCAGTACTGCATCCTGCAGTGCTGATGTTGATATGTTTTCCGTGGACTCTAGTCGAAGTTCAGTTGAAGTTATCCTAGTTGCTGATAATAGACCGTTGACAAGAAGACGATATGATTGTAATCATGACGTTAATCATGACGGACCAGTCGGTGTATTTATCATATGTTTATGCCTCCAGTGTGCACCTTTCCCTTCCCTTCCTTTGCACCAACCTTTCCTTGGTACCACCACACACACCGCTACATACTACAGTTAGTCATGATTTTGTTGTTAAGAACGCATACAATTATCATTATGACGACCTAATACTCCACAATCAATGCCTGATGATACCTCCTTTTTTCATATCCCCTTCTTTTGTTTCGATGTGCCTTTCTGCATTAGATGAGGAATGCAGAAGAACAGCTTTCGGTCTTTGATTGCTTTTCCTTGAACAAAAATAAACATCGATGCGGGATTTTATCTTACGCAGGCGTAGACTACAATTTGAGATTTGCCGTCATTCCCTGTCATTACGTCTTGATTGCTTCATCGGCTCCTTACATTTTATTCACGTACAGTAATACAGTCCCACAGCTCCTCTCTTCCCACTAAACAGTTCCACCCACTATGTGCGTTGTGCCAAGTCATCCCTAAACAAGGAATACATCAGTACGTTTCCGATACCGTACTACTGGAATACGGTTTACACATCGCAAAATTTTTAGGCTTTCAAAATCCTTCAACTTTTCACTCGTGGCTACATTAAAACCCAATTGGGATGAATACAGTCCCAAATTTCAAGAGATTTGTAATTCTCAAATATTATAAACGCCTTCACGTCCGCGAAACACTGCTAATCTTCTTGAAAATCAGCATGTTGATAGCGGATATCGTCTGAGTGCAACGCACTTTTCAGAATAAAAATCGGAGGTGGTCGATAAATTTAGGATGGAATCGTAGAATTCGAAGAGTTCTCTTGGCAGAAAATTTATTTGTTAAAAAAAATCTAAATATCAAATATTTAATTTTTCATAGCATTATCTTTTTAAGACATGAAATGTGATAGATAGTGCTGATTTCTATGACGCTTTTTGAGTTTGGTAATCTGTCGGGCCGAAACGTGCAGTGATTGGCCATAGTGGGGAGGAGGCCACTTGTCGGGGTATATGGTGATGTATAAGTTGTGCACCATTGAAACGGAGAGGAACTACACGTTGCACGGCTACAAGGTATCTTTGGAAAACGTAAAACATATGGTTCATATGTTTAGTGAAACATGTCACAACGTGAACCATTTACGTAGAAGTATAGTAAAATGTTATGCAAACAAAATGTTTAAAGAAAATAGAAACAGGCGGAGAAGTTGCAGTTATGCAACTTACAATGAGTATTTTTGAGATGTAGTTCTAGCTGATTCTACAATGTACGATATGACATTGGAAACAAGCACGAATGTACGTGAACATTCGTGTGTGTTTTTGCTATTTCAGGGCGAGGTATTTTTAGGAATGCATCACCGGTAAGACTGGTACAAGGCCAAAAACAACTGTTCAAAACATTTAGAGCAATATGTCGGAGTTTTCTTACAAAGTAGTACCACTTGTGCGTCCTGCACGAACCACGGATATCTGTGGTGGTGTGGGACGCACGGCTGGTGATGATGGTGGAAAAAACAATAGTGAAATCCCATTGGAGGAAGTTGTGAAAGAAGAATAAAGTGATCATGAATATGAAATGGGAGAAGATTCTGATGCGGAAGTAGTGGTAGTAAATGGAAAGTAAGAATTAGGGGACGCTGGGACAAGTTAGCTCATGGATACAAGTGGAAATAAAAATGAAGAACATGGGAACATCGAGGAAGACGCAGACTCTGTGTGGGGAATTCGCGTACTGCTCTTACGGAATGCTAAAATATTTTCAAGAAAATGTTTGCGACGTCGCTACATTAGAAGTAGAGATGTGCAAAAGAGGGTGAGTTTATTCAAACTGTCGAAGTTTGTGTGCATGTTGGTGTGAATATGGGACGTTTTACATAATGTCTTGCTATGTTCGCTATATGTTTTGCGCTCTGAAATAAAATTTTGTTTTGTTGTAGTAAATTTTGTAGATTTAGATGTAGTATACCTGTGATGCACAGATTTTAGGGAGACGTGCCTATAAGAAAAGTAATGTTTATTAGTTCTATATGTGAAATAGACGTATTTGTTTCACTCACTGGGCGTGTTACGTAAAAGAGAATTTGATTTTTATTTTCTTTTCTTGATATTCGGTTATAATATCGGTTTCGATATCGCGAGGCCTTCATAATGCGTTACAACGATACCCAGTTGCAGAAATCACACCCATATCTGCGGATAACAACTTCTTTTTGTTTTCCGTGAACTAGAATAGAGTTGACCCTCTGCACCTGAAATCATTTCTTCACTGTTCTATTTTCTAAAAACGCTGAGCCTTTTCAAAATCTCCCAACTCCATGAGCCTCATGACATTGGGAGCTTTTGAAAGCCATAGAGTGGCACAGATCCTCCATGTGCACCTAATTTAAATTCCTTACATATCTGTATGTGCAACCTCAAGTATTAAACTGTCAGCATAAAGGATCAAAAAAGAAATTTTCGGAAGGGCAATAGAACGAAAAATAGTAAGTGTCTAATTTACCCCTTGATAATTATCAAATAAATAACGATAAAAACGTGCTTTGCATCTTCCTTGGTTAGTAATTTGTGTACACGCTGGATTATGATTACGTTGAACTGCATGAAGTTGAGCCTTTGTTACAAAAGCTACATATCCTTGAAACCGTCCGTAATATAATTTCTGACATTCCTCCGTTTATACCAAGTCAATAGTGTACATAGATAATTATAAACGAAAATAAAAATGTATTAAACGCGACATAAACCAATCAAGTGAAAATATTGAGATCTTTTACTAGATGTATACATGTATTTAGTATTCTTCGAACAACATTTGTTTACCTGGTAGTTCATCATCATCATACTCACGTATTCCATCATATGAAGAACGTCAATATTTATTTACCATCTCAACCACCACTACGATTAGCGCATTGAAATCATCATCATCATCATGTTATATTGCTGAATCGCTCACACTGACGGCTCGTGGATTTCAAAACGAGCGTAGTTTATTACGTTGTATATGTATACGTATAGATCATGAGATGTATACATTTATTTCGTATTCTTCGAAAAACATTTTTTACCTGGACGTTCATCGTCATCGTACCCACGTATTCCGTCATGTCAAGATCGTCAATCTTTATTTATCTCTGTTTCTGTACCACCGATACCCTTAATAGAATACGTTCAACTTGTTTTCACATAAGATCTTTTCGATGGTACCGTCTATATAATTGCATTGATTATATTACGAGAAATTTAGTATAGAACATGAAGCTTTAAAAGTATGTTCAGGTAATTTACATATACTATATACTTGTAACAGTGGCTGTGTTTATTGGGGAATTATTGATGGTTTCCCGTGATGCGTTGAATAGTGCGTACTGTGAATAATGCCATAGAGATGTATGCGAAGGCTTTTGTGGCCACAAAAATATGTGAAAAATTAATGAGAAAAACGACCTCACCGATAATCGAACTCGTATGGCATCAATCGGCGGTACTATTGCCGCCGACTGAGCCACAGGCCCACTATGAGCGTCTTAATGGTAGGTCGCCTAATTTGGTATTATAGTGCCTGAATTTGGTAGCGTACACTGTTATGCGATTATTCTCGCTCCCAGTTATATGAGCGGCCGACGCTCGTCGCTGATAATAAATGCTTTCCAGCCAACGGCGTCACTGAAAAAGGTAAGTGAATAAATTTCAGAGAACGATCTGTACGCGACACCGTTGAGAAACTTCATCCGCGTTATCAAACCCCCAATTATGGGCCCAGAAGCCGATCTACCGACTGCGGGCAGATTATTCGACAAGATACCCCCGCTTTGACGGGCATGGCGACTACGCGTCGTATCGAGAGAACATCTCTTTGTGAGTACACCTTACCCCCTACTAGCGAAAAATCATGGTCCTGCCATCATTGGACGCCTACAAGACAAAGCGAAGACAGCAGCTAAAACGCTATCAACTGAGGTCATCTGTTGTGAAGGCAGCGCAAACCTCAACCTCGAGCGTCTCGACAAGGCGTACGCGAATGACAAGATCAACCAACTAGATAAAGACCTTGCCGAGTTACTGGAATATTCGTGGAAAAAGAGCGCCAGTGTCGAACACTTCATCTCGGGGTTCCATATCTGCGTGGACAGGATCTCTGAGTTGATTCTCGAGGACAAGCTGGAAATCCATCTTCTTCTTAGACAATCACAGCTCGCGGATCACGACAGACAAGTCGTGATCGGCGCTTCGAGTGGACGTTACGACGTCAACTGTATAAGTGCGGCGTTGCGAAAACTTTTCCGCAAAAGTCTGCCTACAGAAGCGACACTCTGAAGCAGACCAAACGACACGCACCACTAAGAGACCGAGCAACAGGCCAGCTCTGCATATCAATACAGGGTTGGACCCAGCCACAGGCAGAGAGGAAGGAAATACCCTAGTCGGAATAATAGTCGCGACAATTGGCCACAGCCTGACGGATCACGTGAAAGACTGACATTTTTCACGTTCAAGACGTCGGTGAGGAACAACACACCCCGCGTTGCTATCGACTCAGGCGCATGCGCAAGTGTAGTAAGCAAGGATACCCTCAACCGAGCACTCGCCTTATTAAGCATGAATCGTGTGGAAGACTACACGCCCCATCAGCCGAGTCACAGTTTCGGCAACTATAGTGAAGACCAACCGTCGGTCTTTGGCGTCGTGATGCAGTTCTAGTTCAAAACCGATGAACAAGGGAGAGCAAACTCGATGAAATTCAACGTCTACTTTGACGTGATCTAGGGGATATCCCGTTTCTTCTCGGCCTGCCGTAAATGACGTCTATGGGTGCAACGATCAACCTCAAGTACATGAAACTATTCCTTCCCTTGGGTGGAACGTATTGTCTTTTGGGCCTTGATCTTGACGGTAACTACGTGTACCTCCCGTTCGAGGCGAAGGAAGTAACGCCAAATGGCGATGGCAAGAGCGATTTGCAGGGCAGTCAGACAAACAGAGGCGGGTCATGATACTATAGTAAAGCGTGCAACAGCACCCCAACTCA